>JACXGJ010018215.1:0-10432 GCA_016801105.1 Esox niger
GCCATGCAAGGCAAAACAACAGAGCCAAGGTGTGCTATCTAGGCACAACTGTTTTACCTCACTTAGTCTCTGAAGACACAGTACTACTTACTGAGCTATATTCTTGCATTACCAATTCAAAAACGCAACACTTGGCATCCAATGCCCCTTAGGCTTTGGAGAAACACCACATCTTGCTTAGATGTACCCCAGGAAGAGTAGCCACTGACAGTACGTTAGTGAATTTGTCTGTGTTTTTGCATCTATCTCCCTTGTCACTGGAAATGTCTCCCTGTAAGTCTGTCTGTCTGTCTGATTCTTACCGATTTATACTGCTTCTAAATTACTTACACTCTTGTCGTTAATTAACAATGTATTGATTTGCAGATCAATATTGTTGACGCATGTATATGCATCAATATCTTGTCTGTGAAGGTGGGTGAGAGAAGTGAGAGAAGGGAAAAGAGGTTGAAAGATAGACATAGGAAAAGGTAGGGAGTTAAAAGACCGACTATATATGTATATGTCAGTATCCAGACTGTGAAGGTGTGAGAGAGAAGGGTGAGGTGGATGGGGGAGGTGTGAGAAAAAAAGAGAGGTAGGGTGAGAGACTAGAGACAGACAGTGGGATAGAGGAGACAAGTGGAGGTGGTAGAGAAGAGGTGGAAGAGGGGGAGAAGAGGAGATCACTGACAAGAGGGAGGGGAAAGAAGAGGCAACGGAGAGTAAGAAATGGGAGGGATATTTAGAGGAGAGAGAAAAACGGTAATATTTGAACGCGAAGTGTCATGTCATTGACAATTCTCTGGGCATCAACACAGCATTATTTTCACTTAAAGATGCAGTACGCCATGTCTAGTCACTGTTTGTCGCTGTTTAGCTAAAAAGGGTGCCAGAACATAGTGTACTAAGTCATAAGCGCCAATTTGTGCACCATAACACCAAAAACACTCGCTTCCAAACATGGAATTTCATGGCTAAGATATTATATTGATTCTACTTATAAATTATGCACAAAGAAACAATAAAATACACAATTAGCCCAAAATTTGAGGTTAAAAATGCAATGCATTCACAGGTCAAGCTTGA
Organism: Esox niger; assembly: GCA_016801105.1. Taxonomy (NCBI): domain Eukaryota; kingdom Metazoa; phylum Chordata; class Actinopteri; order Esociformes; family Esocidae; genus Esox; species Esox niger. Next base: position 1,069 of record JACXGJ010018215.1, read on the forward strand.
TGCATATATTTTATGTTGGACTGCTTGACCAATCAGGCATCTAAAGATGTTGGTAAAACAAAAATAAATATATTTTGGTTAATACAAATCTTATACAAAATAACACTAAGTTGTGTAGAATACACAGAGAAAAGGGACATTGATATGACCAAGTAACTTAATAGCAAACAAAGTCAATTCAGGACAATACAATGCACCACCATGATAAAATATACAATATAAAACTTTGTACATGATACTACACATGTCGTGGCAATGTCATGTAGGAAAACTAGTAGCAGTTTTTTCAAAATTCTGGTTCATGAATGCTGAAAGCAGTGAAAAAGTATATTATGTATGAATCTGTCCATCTATGTCACACTACAGACAAGTTACCTGAGTCCAGTATCTGGTAGTTCTGGGATAAAAGTGAATGCTAAAAGTATCCTGTGCTGTATGAGACACCCAAGTGAATAAATGAAAGCTTCCTCTGTGCAGCACATTGGATCAGGGACTGGGATTAAGAGCTTTTTCATGGCTAACTGAGATTTCTAATCTTCTGACAGCAGACCAAGAAATTCTGCCTTAGACTGACAGCAAGCTTGTGTCTCCCTTTTCGAGCAAATACACATTCTCCTCAATCTACGGTAGCTGAGAATCTGTCCACAATAGTTCACAGAAAAATTGAGCACATTTAATTGCATCTTACCATAGTATCTGGGTCAGTATAAAGGTGTCATTATTTTAGTTAAAAAAAACTGTTCAAAAGAGCAAATTCATCATCCTTTCATATCCTCAAAACAAATGCAGGCTTAGGAACCATGAAAAATCTATTGTGAGGTTCAATTAGACATTTGCTATGAGTGATCATTTTCCCCTCCTCCAACTTTTCACATTAATTATATTTTTTCCTTTTGTTTATTTGAAGAAAGGGCAGTGCGAAATGGTGAAAATAGGCCCAAATTAGGCTGAACTAAATAACTCTTTGAATAGTGTTTTATTCCTTCCTTGTGACAGAAAAAAGACGTGGTAAAGAATTCAGTATCATGCAGACCATGGGGGATAGGAGAAGGATGCCATAGCAAGAGACTAACATCGCCATAGCAATCGGCAAGCAACTGAAAAAGTTGATATTCTTCAATCTGTTATGATTTATTACAGACTCACAAAGTGTTTTCTGTATGTGGCTGATTCTGCTGCATTTAGAAGACATCCTTTTCTTGTTACTTTTGTGTAAGGTGGAATTATAGCTACCACAAAGAAATTGGTTGTAGTCAAAGTCCTGTATCGTTGAATTTAGTGGTTTAGTGACAATATGTATTAGGACTGACATCAACTGAAACACCATTCTTCTATTTTCATCTCAAAATTGTATTAAACACAGTATGTCTCAAAGGTACACCCCCCTTGGACTTGTCCTCCTAGTATTGTTGCAACATGAAATCAAAATGGATTTAATTGGGAGTTGTTGCCAAAGTGAAAGGAGAGAAGAGTTTTGCCAGAAGAGAGGACTAACAATTGTTCTAAATGAATACAAGGAAAAAAGAAAACAATTGATTGCAAATGTTTTCCTCCTCCTTGTTATGACACACCTGTGCTGTGCTGCAACCGAATGTCTTCAATAGTTGGTTAAATGGAGTCCACCTGTGTGCAACTAAGCTGTTTCACATGATTTCCAGTTAAGTACACTTTTCTCTGGAAGGCCCAAATACACTTTCAAAGCAATTGCATAATATGCATTATGAAGAGTACCAATCAGGGGTAGGATATAAATCATTTCCAAGACATTTAATATCTCTTGGAGCTCAGTAATGAATATTATTAAGAAATTGAGAGAATTTGGCACCACTGCAAATATGTCTAAATGAAGGCACCCTCAAGTCAGATTTTCATAGAAGAGTGGCAAAAAGAAAGCCATTGTTGAAACATTCTCGGTTACATTTTACCAGAAAGCATGTGGGAGACTATAATACCAAGTGGAAGAAGATGAAATGGTCTGATCAGACCAGAACAAACCTTTTTTGCATATAACATAATCTAAATGTTTGAAACAAGACACCGTGCAACATCCAGAAAACAGTGTGCATGTAGAGCACAATGATTTTGCGGCTTTAACATCTATCACTCTTCTGGGAAGGCTTTCCACAAGATGTTTTAGCATCTGTGGGAATTTGTGCCCAATCAGCCAGAAGACCATTTGTTAGATCAGGCGCTGATGTTGACTGAGAAGGCTTGCCTCGCAGTTGCCTTTTTAATTCATCCAAAGGGTGTTGAGTGGGGTTGAGTTGACGGTCTTAGCACAGGCCACGTGAGAAAAGTCAGACGTCACAGAAGTCAGACGTTTATGGTAGTTGTACACCAGGTTTGCACACATCTCAGGAGGGATTTTGTCCCACTGCTCTTTGCAGATCTTCTCCAAGTCATTAAGATTTTGATACTGACATTTGGCAACTTGAACCTTTGGCTGCCTCCATGACCTGGCTAGGCCACTCCAGGACCTTAATATGCTTCTTTTTGAGCAAATCCTTTGCTGCCTTGGCCATGTGTTTTGGATAATTGTCATGCTGGAATATGGATTAACGACCCATTTTCAATGCTTGGGTTGAGGGAAGGAGGTTCTCACCCAAGATTTGATGGTACAGGCGATGGGACAGTTTATTTCCTCAGGCTTTAAGGCTGCTCAATTCAGAAACCCCTCGTCCCGTCCATTCTTTGTCCCATGCACACCTGTCACATTATATCATGCTCATCTGCTAAATATATCATGCACACCTGTCACTTTTACAGAGCATTACGGTTGTACAGTTATTATTATTGATGTGTGTCTTTGTATAGTGTCAGTATGGATTGTTTGTGTCTTCTTATTTTTATATTATAATTACTGTTACTTATTTAACTTTTAACTGCACTGTCAGGAGTAGGAGAACCATGCATTTCATTGCCAGAACTTTTTTATTTATTTTTACTTTGAACTACATGGCACCGTCCGTAGTCCCGTTGACGCGATGAAGTTGTCCGATTAGCAGAAAAACATCCTAAAAGCATAATGTTTCCACCTCCATGTTTGACGGTGGGGATGGTGTCCTTGAGGTCATAGGCAGAATTCCTCTACCTCCAAACAGGACAAGCTGACCACAACACTAACATGATCATTCTCATGATCATTGCAACTCCACGAGGTGAGATCTTGCAAGGAGCCCCAGACAAAGGGAGATTGACAGTTCTTTTGTGTTTCTTCCATTTTCGAATAATCACACCAACTGTTGTCACCTTCGCACCAAGCTGATTGGCGATGGTCTTGTAGCCCGTTCAAGCCTTGTGTAGGTCTACAGTCATTTCCCTGACATCCTTGTACAGATCTTTGGTCTTGGCCATGGTGGAGAGTTTGGAATCTGATTGATTGATTGCTTCTGCGGACAGGTGTCTTTAATACAGGTAACAAGCTGAGATTAGGAGCACTCCCTTTAACTCCCGTTATTTGTATAAAAGACATCTGGGAGTCAGAAATCATTCTGATTTAAAGTGGATTAAATACTAATTTCCGTCATTAAAATGCAAATCAATGTATACAATTTTTTGACATGTGTTTTTCTGGATTTTTTTTGTTATACATTCTCATTGTTCAAATAAACCTGCCATTAAAATGAAAAACTGATCATTTCATTATCAGTGGGTAAACATACAAAATCAACAGGGGATCAAATACTTTTTTCCCTCACTGCATGCATTGAGGGAATTCATTATAACATATTTGTTTGGCTCCTTTTTAAATAATGATAACAGAAATCACCCAAATGCCCCTCAGAAGTTTACATACCTGTGAATGTTTTTGTAATGACTCCTAGGATGCAGATATAGATTCAGGTGCAGATCACTGGTTAAATAGAAACCACCTTACAAAATGTAAATCCAAGAGAATGGTCAGTACATAGGAAATGGTCAAAACCTGGTGAGTGCAAGTAGAGGAGGCGAAGGTACAGGAGGAGTAAGGCGAGGATCATTGTATGAAAACAGGCTAGAAGTCGAGGTCAGGATCACTGTAGTGAAGGCACAGTGTATAAGGCAGAAACGTGGTGAGTGAGGGAGGACAAAAGACGATTCAGTACACAGAAGACAAAATAGAAGTGGCTATGCTAATATTGGACTGTGGAATAATACCTCACAAGGACTTTGAGGTCTGAAGGGAATTACACAATACAGGTGAATGGCCATTAAAGGTGAATTTCACACACCTGTGTTTTTTATAATTGCAATTAATATCTGTGTATGAATAGTCAATGAGTTTGTTAGCTCTCATTTGGATGCACTGAGCAGGCTAGATACTGAGCCTGGGGGAGCAGAAAAGAACTGTCAAAAGAACAGTGTAGCAAGGTAATGGAATGTAATAAAGATAGAAAATAATATAAAAAGATATCCAAAGCCTTGCAAATGCCAGTCAGTTCTTTTCAATCACTTAAGTGGAAAATTGGGGGATCTCTTGATACCAAGCCAATGTCAGGTAGACCAAGAAATATTTCAGCCAAAACTGCCAGAAGAGGTGTTCGGGATACAAACAAAAACCCACAGGTAACCTTAAGAGAAAAACAGCCTGCTCTGGAAAAAGACAGTGTGGTTGTTTCAAGGAGCACAATATGCAATACATGAACAAAAATCCACTGCATGGTCGAGTAGCCAGAAAGAAGCCTTTACTGTGCCAATGACACAAAAAAGCCAGGTTACAATAAGCCCAACAACACCTTGACACACCTCACAGTATCTGGCACATGGTGATTTGGAGTGATGAGACCAAAGTAGAGCTTTATGGTCACAAGGCCAATAGTGATACCATCCCCACTGTGAAGCATGGTGGGGGCTCACTGACATTTTGGGGGTTTGAGCACTAAAGGCATGGGGAGTCTTGTGAAAATGAATGGCAAGATGAATGCAGCCTATTATCAGAATTTTTTTTAAGACAATTGGCATTCTTCTGCACAAAAGCTGCGCAAGGGATGCACTTCGACTTTCCAGCACAACAATGACCCTAAGTACTTGGCCAAGTTGACCCTCCAGTGGTAACAGCAGAAAAAGGTGAAGGTTCTGGAGTGGTCATCACAGTCTCCTGACTTCAAAATTATTGAGCCACTCTGGTGAGATCTCAAACATGCAGTTCATGCAAGACGACCACAGACGTTGCATGACCTGGAGACTGTCACACCCCCGCCTTCGCGTCGTTTAGCCAGGATCACTCGGGCTCATTATCCACCCCCGCACCTGTTCCCAATCCACAATCACACACACCTGTTTCCACTCACCTCCTCCCCTGCAGTATATCTACAGTCCACTGTAGTTTCTTCCCTGCTGGATCATGGTGCCTGCTCCCTGCTTGTACTACTGTCGCCCGCTCGTGAATCGACCTTCTGCCTGTCCCCGACTACTCTGCCCGCCACCCGTTGGTAATGCCGCTGTCCGCTCGTGCACCGACCTCCGGCCCATCCCCAACTACTCTGCCTGATAGTCTCTCTATTTCTCCCAGTCCGCGCTTGGGTCCCTACCCTCAGGCCTGACAGGAGACATTTTGCCAAGACGAATGGGGCAAGAATTCAGGGCCTCATAGACAACTAACACAAAAGACTGCATGCTGTCATTGAAGCTAAAGGGGGCAATATACAGTATTAAGAACTAAGGGTATACAGACTTTTGAACAAGGGTCCGTTCATTTGTTTTTTTGTTTTATGATTGTGCCATTGTTATGTTCTACAGTTTAATGTGAATCCCATAAGAAATAAAAGCTGGGTTTTGCATGCTGTTGTGGCAATTTCTTAACTAATGTACAATGGAGACATGTTTGCTTATCTATTACCTAGTATGTAACTCTGGTCATTGGTTGTGACATGCATCTGTATTATGTCAGAGAATCATTAGGTTCTCTGACCATCTGCTCAACTGGCTAAACCATTAAGGGTATCTGTCCTTTATTCCTTACGAATATGATTGTTGGGGGAAGGTAGGGGCAGTTGTCCCTTTAGGTAAACACAACAGTAGACATTATGGCAGGAAGGATAATGTGGGGGGACAACCCTCCCACCTGTGTGACCTAAGATTGATGGGTAGCATCTTGCCACACCCCTTTTAACTATAATAAATACGAGCTGTTCATGTAATTGACTTTAGAGGCTCCTCGAATGATTATTCTTTAAGCGTTTGACGCGTCTCTCTATTGGCAAATGAACTGCTAATTGCGCCAAGAGACTTTTGTCTCTGTCTTACTCCTTTAAGAGTGTCTATCGATAACATTTCCATCACACTGCTCACTCATGTTTTTTAAACAAATGGTACATATATTACCAATTCTTCAAGGGTATGCAAACTAGTACAACTATAAGAGAATTAGGTAAGAGCATACATTTATTTCCATCTATGACACTCAAAAGCTGTATAGAGCAAGTAGAAAACGAACAATAGCAAATTGAACTCAATTGAAAGCAAGGCATATCTTCTTTTTTACTTTTTTGAGCTGCCCAGTATCATTTTGTTTAATTTCACTACAAAACACAGATCTAAATACTCAAGATCAAAAAAAAATGTACATGATTTGGTACATATTTTTATGTTACTCAGTTGTGAGGAGACACCCATACCATTAGGGATGCTGGCTTTTTAACTGTGCGCTGATAACAAACAAGATGGTTTTTCTTCTCTTTTGCACCGAGGACGCAGCATCCGGCCCAAAATTATTTTGATTTGTCAGACCACAGGATAGTTTTGCAATTTGCCTCAGACAATCTTATATAAGCTCAGCCAAGAGAAAGCAATGGTGGTCCTGAAGCTTATTAAAACAATGAACAAAATAATAAATGCAACACTTGTTTTTGCCCTCATTCATCTGAACTCTGGCCACAATAAAAGGCCACTCGAAAATGTGCAGTTTCATCACACAGCACAATGCTACAGATGTCGCATGTTTTGATGGAGCGTGCAATCGGCATGCTGACTGCAGGAATGTCCACCAGAGCTGTTGCCCGTGAATTTAATGTTGATTTCTCTAACATAAGCCGTCTCCAAAGGCGTTTCAGGGAATTTGGCAGTATATCCAACTGGCCTCACAACCGCAGACCACATGTACTCACTGGACATGTGACCCATTGAGCATGTTAGGGATGCTCAGGTTCGGCATATACAACAGCGTGTTCCAGGTCCTGCCAATATCCAGCAACTTCGCACAGCCATTGAAGAGGAGTGGACCAACAGTCCACAGGCCACAATCAACAACCTGATCAACTCTATGCGAAGGAGATGTGTTGCACTGCCTGAGGCAAATGGTGGTCAAACCAGATACTGACCGGTTTTTGAACCCCCCCGGACCACCCCAATACAGTGTAACTGCAAATTTTCACTGCTTTTTATTGTGGTCAGCCAAAGGCACACCTGTGCAATATTCATGCTGTCTGATCTGCATCTTGTTATGCCACAGCTGTAAGGAGAATTATCTTGGTAAAGGAGAAGTGCTCACTAACACAGATTTAGACAGATTTGTGAACAATATTTGAGAGAAATATGCCTTTTGTGTACATTGAGAAAGTCTTAGATCTTTGAGTTCAGCTCATGATAAATGTGGGCAAAAATAAGTGTTGCGTTTATAATTTTGTTTAGTGTATATGGTTTCTTCTTTGCATGATAGGGTTTTAGCATTTGTAGATGCAACAGCATACTGTGTTCATAGACATTTCATAAGTGTTCCTGAGCCCATGCAGTGATTTCCACTTCAGAATTGTTTTATTGTTGAGCCACCTTAGTGTCTGAAGATCACGGCTATTCAACATTGGTTTTCAGCCTTGTACCTTCCATACAGAGATTTCTACAGATTCTCTGAATATTTTAATGATATTATGTACCATAGATGAAGAGATCTCCAAACTCTTTCGAACAAATGTAATTTTTAAATTGCATTGCGGCATCAAATTCAAAGTGGGAATATATATTTTTCAAAAAACAGTAAAAATTCTCAGTATGATATGTCTTTGTACTAGTTTCTATTGAATATAGGGTTTAAATAATTTGCACATCATTGCATTCAGTTTTTCTTTACATTATATAAAACATCCCATTTTCTTTGGAAACAGGGTTGTAAATCAAAAAGTTCAATCATTTTATAGGCAAGATTTCCCCACAGAAAGCAAGGCATGCTTTGCAATATTTGTAAAGTACTGTTTGTTTGGTAAAAAATTAAATTTTTAGTGTACATACTGGAATTCTGTGAATGTCTCCAGAGAAATCTAGCCAATTTAAATACTGAAATGAAACAACTACAAGGATCTAATATAAACAATTCCATCTGCATGACAAGTGCATATCTTGTCTAGTAAATAATGGGTGGTAAAACTATAACGGTTTTGTGACTTTGGTTGCTGAGTGACTAGAGATGTTTTAATGCATATATGAGCCTATTATTGACAGAAAAACAACAAGAATGGTTTTAGTCCTTAAGAACACATAAAAAATAATCCTGTTTATGTACAGTGGTCTGCAAAAGTTCGGGCAACCTTGTTAATGTCCATGATTTTCCTTCATAAATCGTTGGTCCTTAGGATGAAAAACATCAGTTAAATATATCATAAAGGAGACAAACAGTGATATTTGAGAAGTGAAACGAAGTTTATACCATTTACAGGAAGTGTGCAATAATTGTTCGAACAAAATTAGGCATGTGCATCAATTTGGGCACTGTTGTCATTTTACTGATTTCAAAATCTTTAGAAGCAATTATAGGAACTCAAAATTGGTTTGGGAAGCTCAGTGACCCTTTACCTACATACACAGGTGAACCCAATTATGAGAGAGTATTTAAGGGGGGGCAATTGTAAGTTTCCCTCCTCTGTGAATCTTCTCTGAAGAGTAGTGACATGGGAGTCTCAAAAGAACTGTCACATGAACTGAAAACAAGGATTGTTCACCATCATGAATTAGGGGAAGGATACCGAAAGCTGTATAAGAGATATCAGTTGTCTGAACATAATCAGGAAAAGGAAGACCACAGGCACAGTTCAAGTTAAGGCTCGAAGTGGCAGACCAAGGAAAATCACGGATAAACAGAAGCGAAGAATGGTTAGAACAGTCAAAGTCAATCCACAGGCCAGCACCAAAGACATACAACATGATCTTGCTGCAGATGGAGTCATTGTGCATCGTACAACTGTTGCGCGCACTTTGCACAAGGAGATGCTGTACGCAAGAGTGATGCGGAGGAAGCCTTTACTCCGCCCACATCACAAACAAAACCGCTTGAGGTATGCTCAAGCACATTTGGACAAGCCGGCTTCCTTTTGGAATAAGGTGCTGTGGACAGATGAAACTAAAATTGAGTTATTTGGACATAACAAGGGGCGTCATGCATGGAGGAAAAACAACA
>JACXGJ010018216.1:0-10432 GCA_016801105.1 Esox niger
AGACACTAGACTCTAGACACTAGACACTAGACACTAGACTCTAGACTTTAGACTTTAGACTCTAGACACAAGACACTAGACTCTAGACACTAGACACTAGACACTAGACTCTAGACTCTAGACTCTAGACTCTAGACTCTAGACTCTAGACTCTAGACTCTAGACTCTAGACTCTAGACTCTAGACTCTAGACTCTAGACTCGAGACACTAGACACAAGACACTAGACTCTAGACACTAGACACTAGACACTAGACTCTAGACAGTAGACAGTAGACAGTAGACTCTAGACACTAGACACTAGACATTAGTGGTTAGCATGGTATTAGACAAGGTGTAGGAACAAAACAGACATGCTTGGAGCAGGCTTCCTTGGTACGTGGTATAGGCTGTGAGGTGTTATGTGGGCCTAGTGGTCGGTCAGAGACCATTGTTCTTTCCCTGGGTCCTGCCCATCCTGGGATTCTGACGCAGAAATCTCACCACTCCCAGACAGTGTGGGTGTGTGTGCGCATGTCTCTCTCTCCTTCACCAGCCTGTTCATAGTTGAATGTGAAAACATTTCTCGAGCGCAGTGACTGTTTGCTCTGCTCTGTGTAATGACCGTCCACATACTTCCCGTCACGAGCACGCATCTGCTCTGCAGAACCATGGAAGGGGTGGGGTGTGAGGAGGGAGGAGAGAGGGGAGGGGAGGGAGAGTTATGGGGCCATATTTGCCTTTGTGCCGGGCCACCGCCGGTGTGTTTACTATGCTGTGTGTGACGTTATTTCAGCATGTGCAAGCTATGATGTGTTTGGTCCTGATGAAGAGCTCGTACTGTACATCTGAGTCCAGACATGGGCTGGGATAGAATGTCCTGATGAAGAGCTCGTACTATATATCTGAGTCCAGACATGGGCTGGGATAGGAGGTCCTGGAGATGGTAACCAGATCCATGTACATGGAAACATGTTTAGTGGTTAAATATCAAATAATATGCATTTGAGTAAGTGGCCCAAACGGTATTACAGACATTCATGTCAGTCTCTGTATTTTGTGTCTATCAGCCAATCTGCTCTGGTGAAAACAGATCCTGAGTGTTTGTGAACATATTACCTAACCTTTCAGAACCAAAATTCATAGTACATGCAAACATAAAGCCTACTGAAAAGAAACGTTTCTAAATGCTTTTGCAGACGTATAAGTTTATGCGTGTGTCTGTGTGTATGTGTGTGTGTGTCTGTGTGTGTGTGTGTGTGTGTGTGTGTGTGTTTTATCCACAGCCCTGCTCTCCTCCTCATCAACATTCAGGGCGCTCTGACTCAGCGCTCAGTACCTAATGGAGGGGCTGATGGGTGCCTGATGACAGCCACGACAGACAAACACACAGACAACACCGACCGATACACGCACACACACACACATTACAGCACAGCATATAGGAGACATAGAGAGGAGTATACACACAAACACACACACACATAAACACACTCTGGGGTCCTCTTTCTGTGTGCTCTGGACACATTGTGCAGAACCAGTACCAGAGTAAATAGATTACACTGGCCATTTAACATAGGTTGTTTTTCTTTTCTTCAATACACCAGGGATACAATTTGATCCATTTTGTCACCTCTCTGAGTTATTGAGTAAGCAATTATACCTCAGGGCATGGCCCTCTGCAGTGGCCTTCATGCTGCTGAGCCTGTTGTTGTTGCTTTACTTTCTGCCTTTAATTGCCTCAACAACAAAGTTTCCAGCGAACCACAGCCCTTCTAAGTTGATTGTCAGGAAGTGCAAGGATTAGAAAATTAAAGTCAAACCAGGGTCAGCGCATTAGAGCAGGGCTCATAGACTATTGGAAAATAACATTTTCTGTCTACAATATCACATTGATTGTCACCACGTGCGTTTGAAGAATAATTCAAACGCACTATTTAGTTGATTTCGATGTCCGTTCGTTAGCATAGTGTTTCCCACTCTAAGGCATACAGCATGAGATCTGTAACACACCACTCCATGCCTGTGAATGGATGTCAGGAACAAAAACTATAGCCAACACAGAAAACAACCAAAGCAAACTACTCAAGCCTGCCATAGCCAAGCACCAGAAGCCAGAGGTTCTCACAACAATCCCTCTCCACTCTGCCTCACTCATCTCAGCGCTCTCTCTCTCTCTCTCTCGCTGAGGCCTGGACAGATCCCTGCTCAACTACAGAGGCAGTGTGTCTGGGCCTGTTCTCCCTCTCTCCCTTCCTGAACCAGGGCCATGGAGCTGACAGGCAGTGACCCAGGGGCCCAGGGGCTCCCAGAGAGAGAGGTAATGGGCCCGACCCCGCCAACGCTCCGCACTCCTGGGGCCAACGGCAGCTTTGATCCAGGAGCCCCCACTCGGGTCTCCTGACGCCCAGTGAGGAAATTCGCAGGAACAACTGAAAGAGGCATGTGTTTATTCAGCTCCCCTTAATGAGGAGGGAGAGGGATTATCGGGTTCCTAGATCTACCCCGGAAAATAAGGAGAGAAAGAAAACTACTGCTCCAGATGTTGTTTTACCTCTGGCCAATCTAACAGGGGAGAGAGACAGACGGACAGAGAAAGGTGGAGGGAGAGAGGGAGAGAGAGGGATAGGGGAGGGAGGATCAGGGAGCTTGATGGAGAGAGAGAGAAAGAGCGAGAGGGAGAGAATGAAAGGGCGAGAGGGAGGGGGGGAGGGAGGGAGACAGGGATAGATCAAGAGAAAGAGGGAGGAAGAAATAGTAAGAGGTTAGACAGAGAAAAAGAAATAGGAAAAAGCGAGAGATGAGAAATAGAGATGGAAAGGGAGAGACTTTCTGGAAGGGGAGAGGAACCCCTTTATTTCTATATTTCCTGGTGTTTTCTCTTTTCTTTGCTGAGTCCAGATGTGTGAGCTGGCTGTCTGGCCGTCTCAGAGTTAGCCCAGAGGAGAGCAGCAGGGGAGGCTGGGGGAGCCGGGGGAGGGAGGCTCTGGAGGGGGACATAAGTTCTGAGGGCCCTGGCGCTGAGGTGAGCCACAGGCATGTGGTTTTTGGGAGAGGGTGTAGGTTACCCCCGCTCTCCAGCGTAAGCTTTGCTTTTAGCAATTTGTGCTGTCTTAGGGGGAAAACGCAGCTATTTCCTGAGCCAGTAACACAAGTTTTAATGTGTTATTTCTGCCGTGTTTTACACACAGCCTTATTGTAATTGTACTAAGAATTTAAAAAGTGACACTCAGACAGACGTATGGGAACTTTCATCCATGATCAGACTCAAAAGCCAAGGCTATGATGTCGCTCTGGAATTAACCACCGGTGGTCTGGGAGAAGACACAACCCTGTCCTGGATCATGGCCTCCACCTGTACAGAGAGACAGCCAGACTAGAGCAGATCTGACCAGCTCTTCACCCCCAGCCTCAGACAGCTGACCTCTGATCAGTGCTCCTCTCCACCGTCAACTCATTGACGAGGATTATGGTCTGGATAGAGAGGTCGGAGGTTAGCTTGACAGACCAGTTTAAATGTGGCTTATTCCCGTCACACTCACTGCCTTGTTAATAGTGTCACCTGAGGCACCGCCCCCAACACCTCCTACCCACAATTGCAATTGATCTCTGCCAGTCTGACCCCTGACCTATGACCCTGCAGATCTTTCCAAGTTCAAGGCCAGGCCAGTGAGGCCAGAGAGTGATAGGGAGAGTCTGTCAAAAACAGAGGACACTAGAGGGCCATATGTTGGGGCTAAGCAGCGTGGACATAACAGGATCGGCATGGTCCCAAACTCTAAAGCACTGAAACCAACCTATGAACAGGGTGGAAATGAAAGGGCTCTGGAAAGGATGTCTCTATCCCTCCGCAGATCCCACAAAGACCAGATGCGTGGTGTGCGTGTGTATACGTGTGTGTGTGTTGGTATGTGTGTCCCTCCTACAACAACTTCTTGACAAAACCCTTCTAGTCTCCATCTGTGTCCTCTTTGAGTGTGCCTGCATGCCCATTTATTTACAAGTCTACCGCTTTAGAGCCATAAAACCACACTTCAGTAGAGTTCATGAATTCAAATAAAGAAACCGAACTTCATTGGTGTTGATGAGTAAAACCACATAATGCCGATAACTAATTAGGGGAAATTGCCTAAACATCTGTCTGTTACATTAAACATTAAAGAATCTCAAACATTTTGCATAAAAAGAGTCTTGTATTTATGTGATCATTACTTCTAGCGTTAAAAGCAGCAGGGTTTCGACATGAACTAATAAAAAAGCTATTGTTGATTCTAATGAATCTCTGCCTCAGAGGGCCTTAGAGGAGGCCTTAGTGAGAATAGGGCACGGCTGAATGCACTGAAATGGAATCAACCATCATTATCAGCCAGACCCATAATGGTGACAAATTCAACTCACCTTTTTGAAGTTTGTATTCAATAGACACATTCGTAGATTATTCAGTGTAACCTTCAACAAACTATATATGAATAGAAACTCGTCAGTGAAATAAATATTCAGTTCATCAATAACATATTAGGAAGTGAATATTTCATCAATAGTGTGAATATGTTAAATCATAATTAACAGTAATTCTTGCAGCAATCCCAGCCACATGATAATTACTGCCTTTGCATTTCTTTTTCTAACGGCTGATTAAATACTGCAAGTTATTTAATGTATTAGAGACATTTTATATTAACAAAATTATGAATTCATTCAGTGTGCAACAGTAAAGTTTAAAGGAACAAGTTACAATGTATGAAAAGCAAAAGCTCACTGAATCCATCATATAAAAACTAAAATAACTCTGCGATAACTCCACACTATGGAAAGGAAGGAAAAAATACATTATATTCAGTGCCTGTGATTTTTTTCACCTGTATGTTGTCCTTGCTGAGTCTAATTTTGAGTGTGGTGGCTGCCCATTTTTTTGCCTGGTGGATTGTGGGTGACTGGAATGGCATTCGGCAGATGGACACAGTGTCCTGATCAATACCGTAATGAGCGTCTGCACATCTACTGTCATGACAGAACACTCTCTGCGCAAACCAACTCTCCTCTCCATCTTGTAGCGGAGTTCTCTAACCAAATGCACTGAGCAAGGTTAAGAAAAAAATTAAATCTGACAGAGATGCAGGTTTTGAAGAGGAAATTCGCTCTCTGAAGATTTTTTTTTTGTGAAGACACAGTTTGTGAGAACACACTTACCGATAGTTGTCGTGGTATTACCAGGTACCTTCTTCACAGACCTGAAAGGCACAAGAGGAGATCATCATTATCCACAACCTTCAATCGAATATGAAATCCAATTCGATTATAATCATTTCAATGGCTTGCTTCAAAGAAAACACTCAAAGAAAACAACAAGCCAGACTCACCATTTTGAATCATCAGCATTCTGATTGAAATATCTTTGTAAACATTCTCCTTATTGACCAGTAGTACATGTAGCCCAAGGCATCACTTAACATAGAACAGGGACTTGTGAATGAACCAGGGCTACATGACTTTGCAAATGGGAGACAGGCATTATGACACATTCTTCATGTATGCACAAGAGTCTGTTTCTGTCTGCTAGATTAGCCTTTGTGCCGTTTGTTAGAGGGTTTCATTACAATCCAGAGGCCAAAAAGCACACCTTGCAGATGCAAAATGCACAAAATACATTTTACAACAAGAGTAAATGTTTAATAATCTCCCTCCTCTATGCCATTGATACTTAATATTAGATCTCACATGCAGTATAGCAAGGAGAGGGCCCATTCCCAAATGTTCATTTACACATGAAATCTACTAGCAAAAATGAAAGGCATGTGATCAGCAGTTGTTCAGGCAATAGCCTATAAAGAACAATATAGAGCAGAGCTACCCAATCATGTTCCTGGAGATGTGCAGTTGGAAGTTGGTAAACATTTAATCAAATATAATAAAACAGGGTATGTAGATACCTATCTGATTTTGTAGAGAATCCATTTCACAAAAAATACTTTTAAACCTAGCTTAGACGAACATAACTCTTTTTATCGGCCCATTAATTGTTAGAATCAGGTGGGCTGGATTGGAGTTGGAGCAGAAAACTAGCAATGCAGGAGCAGGGCGTGATAGCCCTGACAGACTGCCCCTGTGTACTACCATTAGAAATCAATTGCTGTGGTATCAAAATATTTTACAACCAAACATTAAAATGTGCCATGCCTCCTTTGGCCTGAGGCTCCCTGACCCGTGCCCTGCCACAACACGAAGGCAGCATATTCCCCTGTGTTATGGCTGACTCCAGATCAGTGGGTTTCCTCCTGATTTTGGGGGCTTGCTTATTCCGTATGCGCTTTAATAAGGGGGGCAAGTTGCAGGTCAGGCAGATTTATAGGCCCTGTGGAGGGATGGAGAGACTTGGACTGCTGTCTCCTCTGGCCTCCAGCATCCCCTTGCACCATTACGCCAGAGTGAGATTTACTGGGATATTGATCCCGATGCCACTTCATTTCGCAATAACTATTACACGATATTCTCCCCGGCCGAGCGTGGCCCCTGATTTATGCTGCCCTGCTATTTGCATTAGCAGTAAGTGTTTTTCTATACGGACTGAGCTGAGGAGGGTCTCGCTGACCGACCAGAAGACATGCACGCACACACACTCCATATTACACCTGACCTGACAACAATTCTTCTGATGTTTCCCTCTAAATCTACAGTATGGACACCTAGACATTCAACACACCAAACGAAACCAAGTGAGTCAGGGGATGTAGTTTAGAAAACTTGAACTGAGAGAGTCAGGTGACGTAGTTTAGATAAAATGAACTGAGAGTCAGGTGATGTAGTTAAGAAAATATGAACTGAGAGAGTCAGGTGACGTAGTTTAGATAAAATGAACTGAGAGTCAGGTGATGTAGTTCAGATAATATGAACTGAGAGTCTCAGGTGATGTAGTTCAGATAATATGAATTGAGATAGTCAGGTGACATAGTTTAGATAATAAGTGAGTCAGATGACATAGTATGAATATGTAGGCACTATGCACCTGAATCATATAAGCGACATGGCACTGCATTTGGAAAGGTCATTTTGTGAGAGATACCTCTGACAGATGATTGGGCAAAGGGGACATATTCAGCCTGCTGGGATTGCCAACAGGCGACCCACGGGCACAAAACATCACACCATGTCAATATAGTTAAATTTGTGGTCAATGAAGATGGTAAAATTCAGTTCCACTGTATTCCACAAATAAAAAAGAGATGTCTAAGAGTAATGAAACAGAAACTCTTTTTGGGCCCAGTTGTTACCATCCACTCAGACAAAAAATGTCCTGCGGCTGAATCTAGTTACCCACCCCTGAAGAGCAGTAATAAAAATCTGTCCTAGAAGAGCCCTGCCAGAAGAGGCTGTGCCAACACCCCAGTGCATTTGGTCCCTGTATTTTGGACAGCTAGTCGACAGAAGGTGGGGAGCTTGCCAAAGTGGCATCAATAGCTATGCCAGGTCTGTGCCAGCAGCACGCGTGCCTGCCCTGTGACAGGGCTTTTGTACACACCAAGAGAGGAAACAGCTTGAGTAGCAGAGAGGCGGCACAGAGCGGGGGGTGGGGGGGGGTGCCGTGTTGACACGTGTAGCACTGACATTCCCACAGGCAGCCCCAGTGCAGTCTGGGAGGATGGTGCGGCACGCCAGAACACAAAACAAAAGGACTAATGACCCTTAATTGCTGCTCTGCTGTTTAACATCAGAGGGGTGTCACCGTAGCGGCGCTATGCAAATGATCTCCCCCTCTTCCGGGCCCCCTCTCTGCTCACTACCCCCCTGGAGATCTCCCCTGGCACAATTGGCTCTTTATCTCCATAAGGGGGTAGGCAGATGGGCAGGCTGGCTGCCAAGTAAGCATGGTAATGTTCAGACACTTGTTGCTGCCACGCCTTCCTGGTATGGCAACACGCGACTGGGGGGATGGGGGGTGGGCGAGGTGGGGGGTGCAGGAGGATCCGACCAGGGCATCCTGTAGGCTCCACCTACAAGGGGCTGCCACATTAAACACACTAGCAGAACAGACACGTGCTCTTAGCGGTCTTTTAGCGCTGCCAGCCACTGTCTGGCTGGGCCATTCATGAACAGATCCCATTCACATGCAAAGACTAGGCTGATTTATGCAAATCATTTGTCTGGGAGGGGCGCATGGGTTTGTGTGTGTGTGTCACTGTGTGTCAGTGTGTATACCAGGCACGTGTGTGGTTTTAGGGGGTCGCTGGAAGACGATTATTGGGGGGCATAGTGTCTGGATTAGTTACTGCTGTATACTAAACTATGAAATTAATTCAGATCTTAAAGCTAGGTTAATTGTTTTGACAGACATTTTTGAAGTAATGAATTGATATTTTATAACAATTCTAGAAGAGTATTCTAATAAGTGCACCCCATAACTTATTAACGTCTTAGTTCTTAAACTTCGTAAATGTAAAACAAGCTAATGTCTACCAACTTGATGGTTAGACTTTACTACCATAGCTTCTTATGAATTTGACTGGTACATTTCTTCAGTCTGCTTCCCCACCAATTTATCAAAACAAAGGCAGGGAATTACTTTGCAACTGATTTAAGGATCATAGCTTCAACATATCTCAGTATACATTTTTAACCCTGAATGTTTTCAGAATGTGTGATACAAACATGATTTTTATATTCACAAAAAATGAATGCTGTTATAAAAGTAGGTGTTAAAATATATATATATGTATATAAAAATATTGTTCTTTTTTTCTTTTTTTACATTTGCTTGGTGCAAGCCTGAAATAGTGAAGAAAAAAGGAGATGATGAACACACAAACTGGTCTGTTTTATAGTGCATTTGAGCCCGTCCTTAAACCAGTCCTTAAACAGCATGCATCATCTATAGTTAATGGCAAGTTACATACATTTAGATATATAAGAACCACATATAACTTCAGCTAAATGACATGAAGCTTCCAGGACTGAGCTCCAGCCCAGGCAGGTTGCTTTGTGTGATTATCCCGTTTGTGGTGTCTCTGAGCGGGGCAGTGTTGCTGAGCGATGTCTCCCTGAGCCCATGGCTGTCCCAGCGCTCACACCACTCCCTTCAATGTCCAGCATTAATGCATTTCCCATACCTACCTGCTTTTCAGCTATATGGAGTCCCTGGTGATTTACAGGCAGCAACAAACCTGTCCCATTTTCAGAGTGACATTATTGATAGACTGTCACTTGAGATTGTAGGTAACTGCTAATGGTTATTTTATGGTGCATATGTCAAATCTGATGTCCAGTTTTTCTTTTTTCTCTGGTGCTCTCTGTTGAGACTGGTGAGCCTCCATTTTCTAGTGCTATTATTAGAGACTATGGAGGAAGCTATGTAAAAACAGGACCTGCGTCTTTCAGTCAGGAAAATGACCTGTCAAGTTGTTCTGTAAAGAGACATTTTAGGTTGAAAATTACGTTGTTGACATATTTGGCAAGAGAAACTCAGCCAAATTAAAACCTATATTAAATATATTAATAAAATCAGACATATTGAAACCTATATATTAAAATATATTTATTCAGTCATCTTAAAAACGGTATCAAAGATATCTATATACTAATATTATAATTTGTATCAAAAACATGCATGCATTGAAACAAAATAAATCCGAAATAAAAACGTTTTCTATAAAAAAAACATTGTTTTCAAAAGTACGAGACCCAGATTTTGAAGAATCTTATTTACAATTGTATCCCCCCCGCCACCCAACTTTTATCCACTCCAGTGTTTATGTCCTGAACCTGCACACCCTCTTGTCACGGATTAGCTGCCATGTCTGTGTGAACAAAGGCTGAGCCAGCGTGTGTGTCTGCATGTTGGTCTGTGTGCTGTATGGAGAGGAGACACGTGTCTCCCCACTTGTGCCCGGATCTTAGAGGACCCCAATTTGTGGGGCATTATTCAGAACACCTGCTCGGACAGAGCCTCATGTCACTGGCTCTCTGTGTGTATCAATACCTCCCTGGCAGCCAGATGCTTTGTTTCACAGTTTGAATCATCGGAGTTGTTTGAAATCAGGGCACTCATTGCGGCTGAGACCGATTATTAGACTGATTAAGTATTGAAATGAAACTGTTTTAAGGAAAGTACAGGAGGAATGAAGGAAGTAGAGGGAGAAAGAGTGAGGGAAGAAAAAAGAGGAACATTGAGCGAGAGAGAGGGAAGAAGGCCAGTGGTGTAGTGCATTATTACTTCAGTAAACAGAGTCCACTAATTCCAATCCCGGCAGGCCTCTGTAAAGAAAAGAACGAGAAACAGCCAAGCTAGGACCGGACTAAATAAGACAGTAATAAAGCAGAAACAGACAAGATAGGACTGGACTAAATAAGACAGTAATAAAGCAGAAACAGACAAGCTAGGACCGGACTAAATAAGACAGTAATAAAGCAGAAACAGACAAGATAGGACTGGACTAAATAAGACAGTAATAAAGCAGAAACAG
>JACXGJ010018217.1:0-10431 GCA_016801105.1 Esox niger
TCAGCAGATTCTGGAGACCAATGTCCAGGAATCAGTGACAAGGCTGAAGCTGCGCCGGGGCTGGATCTTTCAACAGGACAATGACCCTAAACACTGCTCAAAATCTACTAAGGCATTCATGCAGAGGAACAAGTACAACGTTCTGGAATGGCCATCTCAGTCCCCAGACCTGAATATTATTGAAAATCTGTGGTGTGACATAAAGAGAGCCGTCCATGCTCGGAAACCATCAAACCTGAATGAATTAGAGGTGTTTTGTAGTGAGGAATGGTCCAAAATACCTCCAACCAGAATCCAGACCCTCATAGGAAGCTATAGGAAGCGTTTAGAAGCTGTTATTTCTGCAAAAGGGGGATCTAAATGGTATCAACTTCGTTTCTCAAATATCACTGTGTTTGTCTCCTATATGATATATTTAACTGATTTTTTATATCCTAAGAACCAATGATTTATGAAGGAAAATCATGGAAATTAACAAGGTTGCCCAAACTTTTGCAGACCACTGTATATGCATTACATTTAGCAATTCTCAATGTGCAGTGGAAAATGTACTAATTTCCCCAAAAAGTTTAGTATAATGTATTCTGAACTGGCAGTCAGGGCAAATTGAAGGAGTAGAGTAGAATGTGCAACTGAAATGCAGGGACAACAGCAATGAGGTTCCTGAGGTAGACATGACCAGTATGTAGCAACTGAAAATGCAAGTACAGTGTCAGTTCTAAATGTGCAATGAGACCAAGTTTAAGGTGGAAGTCGACATGTGAAAATGAAATACAGGAATAGCAGCAATGACACGGTCCTGACAACTAAAAACATCCTGAAAACCTCCTTAACAGACTTTGTAAGGCAGTGACAGAGTCCACAAGTACAAGTGTGGGTATAGTTAGTAATGGGTCAGAGGGTTTAGCAGGGTTGCAGAAACTGTTCCTGAGCCTGTTGGTGCCAGAATAGAGAGACCTGTACCACCTGCCTTGATGGGAGGGGAAACACTTTGTGACCTGGATGTGAAGGGTCCCTGGTGATGCCTCCAGCATGGGGACTTGCACTGGAGGTCTATGAGGGCTGAGAGCTGGGCACCAGAGATGTGCTGGGCGGTTTTCACCACCAGTTGCAGGGCCTGCTACAGGTCTAATGGTTTATTGGTTACTCTGTAGCCAAACAGAAAGCCCTGCAACGGGTGGTTAAAACCACCCAGCACATCGCAGGTGACCAGTCAGTTTGGCAGAATGCTCTCCATTGTGCAGCAGTAGAAGATCACAAAGATCTGGGAAGACAGGCAAGCATCCTTGTGCCTCCTCAGAAAGTACAGGCACTTCTGTGCCCTTTAGACAAAACTGAGGGTCCAGGAGAGGTCCTTGGAGATGTGGACACCCAGATATTTGAAGCTGGACACACTCCACACGCTCAGTGCCATTGATGAGAACTGGGGCGTGACGGAAGCCTTTTGATTTCTTGTAATCATATGGGCTTGATGAGATATGCATGCTACTATTAAATATCAAACCATGTATTATACAGTTCTGGAAATAATTAAGAGACCACTGCATATGTACCAGTTTCTCTGGATTTACTGTACATATGGATGGGTTTAAGTAAAATTAATAGTTTTGTTTTACCCTATAAACTACTGACAAAGTTACTCCCAAATTTGCTACAAATATATTGTAATTTAGAGTATTTATTTGTAGATAATAACTACTGGTCAAAATAACCAAAAATTATGTATTGTTCTCAGACCTCAAATAATGCAAAGAAAAAAATTCATATTCATTTTTCAAGAACAAAATACTAATGTTTTAACTTAGGAAGAGTTCAGAAATCAATATTTGGTGGAATAACCCAGATTGTTAAATCACAGCTTCCATGCGTCTTGGCATGCTCTCCACCAGTCTGTCACATTGCTGTTGGGTGACTTTATGCCAATCCTGGCTCAAAGATTCAAGTTGCTCAGCTTTGTTTGATGGCTTGTGACCATCCATCTTCCTCTTGATCAAATTCCAGAGGTTTTCAATGGGGTTCAGGTCTGGAGATTTGGTCTGGTCATGACAGGGTCTTGATCTGGTGGTCCTCTTCTTTGCTTCTCATTGATGAAGGGCTTTTTTTGCTTGGCACAAATTCAGTTTTTACATTCAGCTGGTCCTATTGTAAGAGATTAGTGATGACCACAGCAGTGGTTTTAATTCTTTTCCTTGTTAAATTCAATTTGGTTTAGGTAATGTTGTGGAAAATGTTTTCTTCTTGCCAAAAAGGATGCAAAGACTCAAAAAGATGCAATAACTGAGAGGTTTGTGGATTTAAATTAGACTTTTAATGACCAATCATAAAAGCCGAGTTGACCTGCAGGAACAACTGTCTAGCCAACATCAGACACATATTTATACAGTGTTATCTGGCATGATCTGTCTGGCCCTCCCCTTATGCTAATACATGGGTGGAGCTTTCTCTCCCTCCGCCTCCATTGTTTCACAGTCCTTTAAGATCTGTTCCTTGTTAATTATTGGTGGCTCAGGCTTTTAGAAACTTGTCATAATTACTTGATTATTGCAAAATGGTTTTACATCTTTGATTACATCTTTACATTCAAATATGATTCTTGAATACATCTTTGATTACAGTCCCATGTCGTACCTCTAACTTCCATATATTATATGTTGGGATATTTTCATAACATTTTGCTATTTCATATTAACCCGATGAAGGGTAGACAGAATGTCTCATGTGATCACTTGTATAATAGTTGGGTGTTAATGAATGAAACATTTAACCAGGGCTCATATCATCCCAAACAGTTTAATTGTTTTAGATTTTTCCACATTTAATTTTTAAGAGAGAGTGATAAACTCTACTCTTGCTACTGTTCTCATAGTCAGTACAATGAGTTGTTGTTCTAATCTCATATTGAGGACAGAAGGACCTGTGGCTTGTCCTTGACTCTCTTGGGAATATCTTGGGAGAATTGCAGAAATCACGTCACATCACACAACATCAGGCCACATCACACCACATCATGCCACCAATATTTCCTAACTGTGTGTTATGGGGCGGATCACAGAGGGTTGGTGGAAGATTCAAGAAGGATGCATCCAGAAATTAGCATAATGGGATGAGTAAATATCATTGTATTACCATACTTTACAAAAGTATGTTTCTGAAGTTTGGAAGTGGGTTGTTCTGTAGACCAACATGGATCGGTTGCTCTGCAGATCAGCACGGCTTTATTACCTTAATTAAGTCCACCTTTGAATTCACAAACTCCTGAGTTGTTTGAAAATGTTGGCGGGAAAAAGGGTAACAATTTTCCACAACAGTAATCACCTAATTAGTACCTCATTTAGTAAAATGAGGTGTGCCTGTGTTGGAATTTAACAGACACTGGAATGGAATGGCTGCCATACATGTAGAGATGCTGATTTAAGAAAAACAATGAGTGGTCTCTTAATTCTTTCCAGAGCTGTATATTACATTTAAAACCTATTGATATAGTTCACCTAATGACAATGTATTTGCGTAGATCCTTTGTTTACATGAATCTGAAAATGGATCTGAAATTGATATGAATACAACTCGTTTGTAACCCTATAACCAACACAGGAATGAGTGACAACTCAACAATTAATGGGAAAGACAAAGCACTCTGGGAAATATTCCCCTCAGATATCAGCATTAAACTCACCTCTTAATGTCACCACCTATTATCTAGTGACAATTAGATTTAATGTGCAGTTTTCACTGTGTGTTAATGCAAGAGTATTGACTACATTACAGTAATGACATTGATTATTTTTGTTGTAGTTCTGATGACCCCCATCTACTGTGTTCAATCTGAAGATGATGGTAGATATTCATTCATCTGATCACTCCTCCCATTTTTTATGTTTAATCTCTTTGTCTCTGCCACTGCTTTTCTGTCCTCATGTTAATTATTGTTTCTGTTCTTCCCACTCATGTGAAATACCATCAGAAAAGGCCTCACTGTTCAGATAGAAAATGTATTTCCATGAGACAGTGACACCGATCTAGAGTTTAGAGAACCAGAGGAAAAATATTCTCCTCAGACAACTGAGGGCCAAAGAAACTAGTGAATTATCATGTGGTTGTTTTGGTCATGATTGATTTATACTGAGAGTCTGTCCTGCACCAGTCAGAGTATCATTATATTACGGTGGGTAGATTCTTCACTCTTTGTATCCCTTCAGTCCAGTAGAAATATTCATCATAATGAAGAAATCCACTTAAACAACAGGCTGACAGATCAGGAACCCCATTCAGGAAGTAGACATATATGGGTCACTCACGTCCTTCAGCAGAAACCTTAACCAGCATTACCACAGTCTACATTACCACAGTCTACATTACCACAGTCTACATTACCAAAGTCTGCATTACCATAGTCTACATTACCACAGTCTACATTACCACAGTCTACATTAACACAGTCTACTTTACCATAGTCTACATTACAACAGTGCAAAAACAATACAACAGATAGGCATGTGAACATGTTGGCCTGAAAGTATTTGAAAGTAATTTTAGATTTTGGAAAATGGTCATGTTGAAATATGAGACAAATATGAACCTGTTTCAGACTGACCCAAAGGTGAAGCCATAGTACATAAGGAGTCTTTAGAAAGCCATGAAGTGGAATATTCTTGATACAAAGACTATGTTTGCATGGGGTTTTCTACCAACAGACTCTTAGCCACTGGTTGGGTGACGTTGTGGTGAGGGGGCAGCTCCCCCTGGTGGTGAGATGGTAAATCCACTGTGTTCAATGACTGTCCTGCAGTACCAAGTGGACCAATGGATGAAGTTGCTGCTGAATAGTACTGATTTAAAGGGGTTAGGAGGTTTATTAACCTAATAGTTACATGCTGGGTTTTAAAAGGTAATATTCATGTTTTAGCACTGGTTGGCTGTTTCACAATTCATAATATTGAAACAAGTCATAAATATTACTGATAAACATATTTGCCTCATCAACAAGGTTGAATTACCTTGAGAGAATTGAGACATAAAGCATTACAAAGCCAAACATATTCCTGTTCTATTCAGTTCTCATTCACTAGTGTAGATGTGTTATTTCATATAGCCAGTGATTTATTTAGGTATTTTAATAAGTTATGTGACCTAACACTGTGCCTAATCCCAAGTTTGTGATCCACTGTATTAAATGTCTATAATAATAATAATACATTGAACTTATACAGCGCTTTTCTGGGACCCAAAGATGCTTTACATCAGATACAAAACATACAACATCCAAGGAGAGCGATTGGACAATACAGACAAACATAAAGAAAAGGACTCATATATGAGACTGGACTGAGGGAAAGGGCAGGGGCTAGGGGCTAGGGGAAGGGAGAGGGGCTAGGGGAAGAACATGGGCTATGAGTAGTGAGAGGGTAGGGACTAAGGGAAGGGCAGGGGCTAGGGAAAGGCCTTGTAGCAGCCCTAGAGAAAACTCTGCCTCCAAAGCCTTGGAGAACCCACATGATGGGAAACCAGCAGGTCAAACCATATGTGCATATTATATTAGTCTCCATTAATACTCAGATCAACAACATAAACCCTTGTATTGACTTCAATGATGGGAGCAACTATTGCTTGACAAACACTATATGTATTTTTATTGCTATTTTGAAAACCCCTCTTCCACACTAACTGGCAGTATGAGTGGTTTCACAATCAGAACATTATTCAGACAGAACCTGAGTACAGAATCAGTCCAGTCCAAATATCCCATAGAGGGTCATATACATGTAAGGGTGTAAAGGGACCAAAGATCTCCAGTCTCAGTAATGTTGTACAACTGACTGTATCTGGTAAGTCCACAGCATTTAATCATGTTAACCTCTCTGCACTTAACTAGAATACTGTCTAAGACTGACAGTATACAACCTGTCCTCTGTCTAATCCCAGTCAAACCCAAGCCTGTCCTGAGTGTCTCTCCTCAGTGGTTGAACCCTGGACACTCAGTGACTCTGAGATGGGATGTTAAAGAGACGTCTACAGACTGGAGGTTCTTCTGGTACAGGAATGTTCCATCAAATCCATCCGACACTTTAGAGCCCCTATCTGTTCATGGGACCACTGAAGAATATTACACCCTGAGTCCTGCTGGTCGTATTCATACAGGAGAATATGTGTGTAGAGCTGGAAGAGGAGACCCCTTCTATTACACACACTACAGTGAACCCCAGATTCTCTGGTCAGGAGGTCAGTAAATACATAAAAACTGCATCGAATCATTCAACCAATGAAACAGGATTGTGTCCCTAAGTTTGACTCTCTGTTTTAGACCTGCAGCCTCCAGTTTCTCTTACAGTGACTCCTAAAATAACTCAGCATTGTACAAAGACACCGGTTATACTAACATGTGATGACAAAAACAACCCTACTGGTTGGAGAGTAAAGAGATACACACAGAAAGGAGTGGAGGATTTTGTGCAATCAGGTTGGGTAACAAAAGCAGGGTCAACATGGACCATCAGAACCACACAGACTAAGGACAGTGGAGTGTACTGGTGTGAGTCTGGAACAGGAGAGACCAGTAATGCTGTCAACATCACAGTGACTGGTTGGTACATTGCATAAAACATACAGTCAAAACATTGTACTGAATTCAGTTATTTTGCTGATTGACTGATTGGTTCTACAGAACACATTCATAGGATCTCCAAGGTGATGACCCCAGTATGCAAATGAAGCTTTATTATTTGTATATAATGTTCCACAGGTGGTGATGTGATCCTGGAGAGTCCCGTCCATCCAGTAACTGAAGGAGACACAGTGACTCTAGTCTGTAAACACAGACCAACCACATCAAACATGATTAAAGCTCATTTCTACAAAGATGGAGTACTGATCAGGAATGAGACCACAGGAGAGATGACCATCCCTGCAGTATCAAAGTCAGATGAAGGCTTTTATAAATGCACGTCTAATAAAGGAGAATCACTTGGAAGCTGGGTGACAGTGAAAGGTGAGAAAACAATTATCACATCTGGAGGTAATCTGGAGTTTTAAAAAGCTCCTATCCAGTCATTTAATTTCTGGTTTCAGGAATTTGTCCCCTCCATAACTTTTCATGTGTTCTCTAGTCTCTATGGTGTAGGTTATATTTTGATTAAAAAGCCCTTAGATTAACACGATCAGGATGTATACTGCTCTTTTATTTACTGTCAATCTACAGACCAGTCTCCTCCTCTACTCTATGTGTTCTCTGGTCCCCTCTTCTACTCTATGTGTTCTCTGGTCCCCTCTTCTACTCTATGTGTTCTCTGGTCCCCTCTACTCTCTATGTGTTCTCTGGTCCCCTCTACTCTCTATGTGTTCTGTGGTCCCCTCCTCTACTCTCTATGTGTTTTCTGGTCCCCTCCTCCACTCTCTGTGTGTTCTCTGGTCTCCTCCTCTATTCTTTGTGTTATCTGGTCTCCTCCTCTACTCTATGTGTTCTCTGGTCCCCTGCTCTACTCTATGTGTTCTCTGGTCTCCTCTACTCTATGTGTTCTCTGGTTCCCTCCTCTACTCTCTATGTGTTCTCTGGTCCCCTGCTCTACTCTATGTGTTCTCTGGTTTACATCTGCCTCTAAGTCTGTGGTTGTTTTGCAGTTTTCTCTGCAGTCATGGATGGATCCTTCAAATCAGTCCCTGTAGGAGTTGTTGTGGGTCTGGTTGTTGCTGGTTTTCTCCTGGTTGTCCTGCTGGTTCTAGTGTGTCATTATAAAAACAGCAAAGGTGAAACCTTTACTATTTTTACAAGCTTCAATTATAATAGTCCAAAACAGGACAAACATTCTATAACAGCTGCATTTCTTGTTCCAGGTTTCTGTTGTACTAGAACATCCTTGTGAGTAAACCTTTGTGTCTAGTGTTGATTGATACTCAATCTATTGTCTATGTTTTTATGATGGTCTCTACCTGTAGATCTCCCCAGACCCAGATCACCAACCAGGATCCCCAGCAGGATCTACTGCAGCATGGTCAGTCCCTCAGACCAGATCTCTGTCATTCTCTGTCTGAAACCTCATACACTGACTTGACAACATTCACTATTCACAACAACATGTTACCTAGTATGAACTCTGTCCCCTGAGAAGCAGAGGATGAATGTTGTCTTCTATCTTCTTCAACCAACAGATGGCGCTAATATCTATATTATGATCAATCCTTCACACAACGATATTTTAGTTTTATGTTTATATTATCTATAATACAATCAGTTGTTTATAAAGTTGTATACTGTAATGTTGTTTTACCAAAAAATATATACTAATGTTTATATACAGGTGTTGCAGCCTACATAGTTGCTGCTGTAAAGTTGACTAAGTTAAGGTGTCTGTATGTTGTGTCTGTGTGACACCTCCGCCATCTGCTGCCAGTTCTCCCCCTGCAGGAGGCAGGCTTCAGCGCTCCACGTCACTGGCTTTCTGACACCACCGCCCATCTCATCAACTCATCACACCTGTTGTCTCTTTTAGCGCACCTGATTATCACCCAGTCATTTCCCTCAGTATATATGTTCCCTCTGCTCCCTTTGTTATCGTGTGTTATTGTCTCGCCGTCGTGAGCATTGTTCAGCTCCACAAATTAAATGAATCAGAATACATCGACTCCGCAGTCCGCTTCTCCTTGTTCCCAAAATCGAGCTGACAGTCAGTTTTAAATGTGAAGGTCATCAGATATTACCCCTATTTATTTCATGAACAATATCGTTAGTATTAAAGATATTACTTCCTGTAGAGACATACAAACATATAAGAATGTGTGATGGAACCAGATGTACTTCCTGTAGAGACATACAAACATATAAGAATGTGTGATGGAACCAGATGCACTTCCTGTAGAGACATACAAACATATAAGAATGTGTGATGGAACCAGATGTACTTCCTGTAGAGACATACAAACATATAAGAATGTGTGATGGAACCTGATGTTGTACTTCCTGTCCTGTGTAATTTCCATCAGTACTCTTATGCATTGACTTGAGATTACTGTCATCACATTTCATGACTATTATATCACAAGTTGGATTCAGTGAGTGTTTGTATGTTCTGTGTCAGTTGTTCCTGTAGAGTGTGATTAAGGTAAATTGTTTATATGTTCTGTGTCAGTTGTTCCTGTACAGTGTGATTAAGGTAAATTGTTTATATGTTCTGTGTCAGTTGTTCCTGTACAGTGTGATTAAGGTAAATTGTTTATATGTTCAGTGTCAGTTGTTCCTGTACAGTGTGATTATGGTAAATTGTTTATATGTTCAGTGTCTGTTGTTCCTGTACAGTGTGATTATGGTAAATTGTTTATATGTTCTGTGTCAGTTGTTCCTGTACAGTGTGATTAAGGTAAATTGTTTATATGTTCTGTGGCAGGTGTTGCTTGTGCTTCTTCTGCTTCTGGGACAAGTGATGTGACATATGCCCTGATTCAACTCAACCAGATGGACAAGAAAAAGAAAGGTGACTCTTAAATGCTGATTATATGATATTTTATATCTATAAACACATCAACGATAAATGGAGAAAGTAAAACCTAAAATAAACAATTTGGTCTTCCTCAGGAAAGCAAGCTGATCTAATAGACAGTATAGTCTACTCTGAGGTAAAAACTGGAAAAGGAACAGGTAAGACATATTCTACAAGTTAACCGTAGAATATCAAAATGTGAGAGTTAGGGGTCCTCCTCCAGAGAGTGAACCAGTCTATTCTCTATTAGAGCCAGGAAAGTGTACTGAAACTAAATCATATTGAATAAAAGGAAATGGAACTAATCTAATGTACGGTAGACCTAAGTATTAGTACTTAGTAAAGAATTGCTTTGGTTACATGTGGAACCATGTAAAACCTCTTTGCAAAGCATTGTACCTGGAACCAAACAGGTTCCCATCTAATACCAAACACATTTCTACTTGTAAAAACAGGATTCAACAAAGATTATTCAAATGATTTTCCTTTGGGCAGAGTTGATCAGCCCGTTAAGGATCTAAATATAAAAACATTCAAAAAGTGTTTGTACTTATAATCAAAATATTTCAGGTTCTTGAGGGAGATGAGAAAGAAGATCAGAAGAGAAGCAGGAGACACCTGGGAACACTGATGTTTATGTACACTCTCCATGTAGACCACAGCATGTACAGAAGACATGATGTTTACACCCACTCTCATGTAGACCACAACATGTACATAAGACATGTTTACACCCACTCTCCATGTAGACCACAGCATGTTCAGAAGACATGATGTTTACATCCTCTCTCCATGTACACCACAGCATGAACAGAAGACATGATGTTTACACCCACTATCCATGTAGACCACAACATGTACAGAAGACATGTTTACACCCACTCTCCATGTAGACCACAGCATGTACAGAAGACATGAAGTTTACACCCACTCTCCATGTAGACCACAGCATGTACAGAAGACATGA
>JACXGJ010018218.1:0-10426 GCA_016801105.1 Esox niger
AGCCATTTAGGCTTGTTTAAAAAACGCTTCCACAAAGCTTTCCCACACAGTGCACAGCAGGGACATCTACTGGACAAAATATAATATGACATGTTTGATTTAGGCCTATTGTATTTAGCGCAGAGTAGTGTATTAAAAGAATGAAAAACATTGAAATAGGTAACCTCAATAAAACAGTATTTTACACAGTACAATTTGTAGAAAAAGGATGACATTTTGCATTCAACAAAATCGTATTACCCACAACAGGAAGTCTGGAACAGTACGGTTGCCCCACAAAATCTGACGCATTAAATTGGTATTTGGTCACTTGTGCACTGTGGGGTATTGAAATCTCATTTTTGGAAAAATCATTTGAACAGTGTAGTATATATATTGAATATAGTAATTTACTAGAAAGAGGTGCTTTGGATTTGGACACCCCATGAAGCTGGAGGATGAGGACTGTCTGCTGCTTTTGGGGAAGACAGGGACCAATTCTAGGCTTTCTAATGTGAAGTGGGGGCTCCAGGCTTAGGAAAGCCTGAGATCAGGAGAGCCAGACTAGATTGTTAGATACTGGGGGCCAGTCTGTGGAGCTATGTCAGGGTAGAACAGAAAATATCCCTCTTATAGACTAAGCCATTGCATCCTGACTAGTAAGAGCTATTCCAGGACCACTATCAAAATTATGCATGTCTTCGTCAAAAAGACGTTACATCCCCAAAAATATTTGCTTTTATTTGGTAATTTACTAACCTATGCCCACTTGTGGTTAGAAACACACGATGAACATCATATAATGCCATAAAGTTAGTGTTTGGAATCTGTCTTTGGGACATTGACATGGAGGCAAAGCTTGGCTACAACTTCAATGCAAATCCTATACAACTGAGTGCTCTAGGATATTAAACAAGACACAACATATTCTCTTTTAATACTGTATTTAATTTACAGGTTTGATTACAACAATCATGTAGACAGCATGCTCCTGCTGACTAACAGAGGCATCATTGCCTGTCAATTCACCAATACGTCCTCCTTCAAAAGAATACAAAAATAAGTCAAAAGACAAAAAGCAAATATACACCAAATTTAGTCCAGGGGTCACCAACCCTTGTTTTGGAGGATGCCTGTTTTCCTCTTGGATCTCAGTCTACTAACTGTACATCAAATGGTGACAATGAGGACACCACTGCTGGGCAAACTAATGTTAGTCAGGCCTGGGTTAAAGCAGTCAAATTCTGGGGAAAATCCACTTGTGAAATAGTCACATAACCCTCTACTTCAGTGATCCAGCAAATCCACATTCATATAGACTTACAGAGGTTCTCAAACACTGTTCAACAGACATTTCAACTTGAAACAAAAACGATTTAGTACCAATGTATTGGGTTTATAACATTCCTTCCATCCCATGTTTACTAATTACTTTGGCATGCATAACTTATATACAATCACATATTCCCGTTTCTACATATTCAATCCTTCATCCCCAACCCACATCTCTTATTTATAGCCTTGTAAATTAAATTAAATCCAAACGGGGAACTGCTTCACTGTCCATCCAACAGCCATTGTTACTGTTGATGAAGCGATCTAAGGAGCACAACTTATGCTGGTATTCTGTGGGGCATGCAGTGATTGTCATTAGACATGTGTTTTTGCATTAGTTCATTGTTTAATCACAAATTATTGAGTCTGTTTAACTACTTGGGATTCCAGCTTTACAGTTGGAATCTGTAGCCGTGAAACTACCACAACCAGGCGATACTACAAAAATAACTAACAGTTGAAATTAAATTGCGGAAATTGCCTGGTGACTCAAACTAAAACATTTTGCTGCTTCTTTGTTTAAAAAATAAAAAAAAAGTAATCTTAAACAGTAAGAGTAGCAAAGGCAACGATGTTGCCTAAATGTTGCTTTATCCACATTTTGAATTTCTGGGACTAGAGAGGTCACATTGTTTTTGCCTCATATAGAATTAGTATTGGGAGCCCACTAGTAACACTGTATAACTCTGACATTGAGGCCAAAAGTTTCCAAGTCAGAGCATATCAGCAATGCCCTGGGGTCCAACATACACTACTGTTCATTAATTTGGGGTAACTTAGAAATCACCTAGTTTTCAAACATCAAATTGATCATATATACAGGGCAGTCTTTGTTAATAATGTAAATTACTATTTTCGGTGGAAACAGCTGGTTTTCAATGGAATATCTACATAAGTGTACAGAGGCCCATTATCAACAACCACCAGTCCTGTGCTATAATTAAACTTTGTGTTCACTAATCCAAGTTCATCATTTTAAAAGGCTCATTGATAGTTTTTTTTAAAATGTTGCAATAATTTTTAGCACAGCTGAGAACTGCGGTGCTAATTAAAGAAGCAATAAAACAGTTCTTGTTTAGACTAGTTGAGTATCTGGAGAAATCATCTATTGTGGGTTTGATTACAGGCTCAAAATGGCCAGAAACAAAGAACTTCTGAAACTAGTCAGTTTACTCTTGCGATGTGATGGTCTGAGTGTGCTTTGGTGGTTTTACAGTGGAAGATTTGTACAGGGTAAAAGGGATCTTGAAGAACTCCGTTTTGCAATGTCATGCCATACCCTGTGGACAGCATTTGGTTGTAGCCTACAACATGACAATGACCCAAAGCACAGCTCCAAAATATGCAAGAACTGTTTAGGAAAGAAGCAGTCAGCTGGTATTCTGTCTGTAATGCAGTGGGCAACACAGTCACCGGATTGAGCTGTTGTGGGAGCAGCTTGACCATACGGTATGTAAGAAGTGCCCATCAAGTCAATACAACTTGTGGGAGGTGCTTCAAGAAGCCTGGGGTAAAATCTCTTCAGATTACCTCAATGAACTGCCAACTACAATGCCTAAGGTCTACAAGGATGTAACTGCTGCAAATGGAGGATATTTTGACAAAAGCAAAAGGTGGAATGACATTTATTTCAATGAAAAATCATAATTTCTGACCTTGTAAATCAGATTTCCTATTCAAACTAATTTCATATATGTGGTCATGGAAAACAAGAATGTTTCGAAGTGACCCCAAACTTCTGAACAGTAGTTTAGGGCAGCACTATTTGGCTCAGTTCTCAGTACTTTTTTATTATTAGAAAATACTAGCATAGGCAGGGACAGCGTTGAGATTGGGCAAGTGTTTGAGTAGCCAGGCAACCGTTACATGACAGCAGGGTATGTAGTACGGAATAGTTTTATCATGAATGCAGAGTATGTAGTAGGGAACAGACACATCACAAAGCTGGAGTTCGTTTCTGGTTCATATAACATATAAAACCAATTAACATGCCTGAGACGAACAGTGGCACTATTACCTAATGCAAATGTCTGCCTTCATTTCCCAAATTTGCATTATGATGAAAAAGAAAATACATTCAATTAAAGGCATCAGAGAATATTATCAGAGGACATCAAATTGATATGCCATTTAAACATACAGAACTAAAAGGATAACAAAAATCCCCCAAAAAACAGTTACATGTACCTCTTTACAATAGCTACAAGTCATCTGAGAACCTAATCAAGCTGCAAATCTAGCTCTTAAATCCACCCAACCACTGAAGTATCAATGTGTGACTGGGTATTTTAATGTTAAAACCTTTCCTGACGACACTCTAGAATCTCAGTGCTTCCCAGTGCTTATTGGTACAACTAACACGAGGGGGGTAATTCAGGGCTTCCCCGAACAGAGCTAAATTCTGTTTGTGGTACAGTGACTGAAAAAAGTTGGGATGACCCACATTAAGAGGGCTGTCAGCAGCCCATCAGCACTACAGAAAATGTGAGCTAGGTGGATGGGACAAGCACAAGAGATGTTGCATTGATCAGAGTGAACACAGCGGAGTCCATGGTTGGATCACTCTCCCATTGCAACACTAGTCTTGGCAAGCTGAGCTTCAGACAGACTCAGTCATTAGCTGGCAATGTATTGCAACTAAATTAACTAGGAACAACTGAGATCAGTTCAAACAAATTACTTAGTTTCAGACCGGGTAGATAATTGGAGCTCCTCAGCAGCATTGCTATATACAATCTGGAGGCACACACATTGTACATACACACACACACAGTGCGCACACACACACACACGCACACACATAGTGTACAAACGCACGCAGGCACGCACGCACAGACACAGACAAAGACACTGTACGTACGCACACACACACAGACACGCACACGTACGCACGTATGCACACACACGTACACACACACGCCGTGTACACGCACACGCCGTGTACACACACACACGCGCACACGCACGTACACACACACACGCACGCACGCACGCACGCACGCACACACACACACACACACACACACCACACACACACCGTGTACACACGCACCCCTCTCTTAACCCAGCAGCAGCACCAGGACCCCACATGGCCCAGTGAACATGGTCAGTTAGGTCACTCAGGTCACTCGTTGTCCATTGATAACAACGTCGTCAAACTCCTACAGGAAATAAACACAGAAACAACAGCAGAGTAAATCCCTATCAAGGCTTAATATAGACCCAAATATAACCCTTATAGCCACAGTGCACATTCTGTGTCTTTTGAATAAAACAGACTAGTACAGAAACTCTTTCTGACACTGCCGTACCCCCCCTCACCTCTTCACTCTCCCTCTCTTCCTCTTCATCATCATCGTCATCATCATCATCATCTAGGGCCTGCACATCAGAGGCACCTCCAGCTTTGAGCAGGGCCTGTACCTCCTTGTTGGGCCGGTGCATGGCGCAGTAGAGGGCGGTGTGGCCGGCGTAGGAGGGCTGCTCTATGTTAGCTCCTCCCTGCAGCAGTAGCTGCACAACCTTGGGGCTCTGGGACTCCACGGCCCAGTGTAGAGGGGAGCGGCCGGAGCCCAGGTCCTGGAAGGGACAGAGGGAACAGGGGGCGGTCAGAACCTTTCGGGTCATTACCTTGTTCGGGTAATCGAGTGTTCAGGTGGGGCCCGGAGGTGTTCGGGTGGGGCCCGGAGGTGTTCGGGTGGGGCACGGAGGTGTTCGGGTGGGGCACGGAGGTGTTCGGGTGGGGCCCGGAGGTGTTCGGGTGGGGCCCGGAGGTGTTCGGGTGGGGCCCGGAGGTGTTCGGGTGGGGCACGGAGGTGTTCGGGTGGGGCACGGAGGTGTTCGGGTGGGGCACGGAGGTGTTCGGGTGGGGCACGGAGGTGTTCAGGTGGGGCAACGGTCTGTCTAACCCACTGACCACCGTGTTCTACTCACTCTCTGGTTGACATCGGCTCCCGCGTCGATCAGCATACTGATGATGTCCTCCTTGCCCCTCTGGACGGCCAAATGCAGCGCACTCACCCCTACAACACAGGGAGGGGACATTACGAATAGAGGAGAACACTGTGACAGCATGCAGGGTTTAGAGAGGGCAAAGCAGGCGACGCAGGAGAAGACTGCGGAGGCAGCATGACTGGCTCCATGTTGTCTGTGTACCTGAGTAGTTGGAGACGTGTAGGTAGTCGGTGCTCTGGCAGTTGGAGGTGATCTCTCGTACGCAGTCCCTCCG
This sequence comes from Esox niger, assembly GCA_016801105.1. Classification (NCBI taxonomy): domain Eukaryota; kingdom Metazoa; phylum Chordata; class Actinopteri; order Esociformes; family Esocidae; genus Esox; species Esox niger. The sequence continues at coordinate 5,543 of JACXGJ010018218.1, forward strand.
CAGCTCCCTGACGGCCAGGTGCAGCGGTGTGTTGCCTCCCCTCTCCTGGAACTCCGCGCTGGCGCCACCCCACAGAAGCCCTCGAACACACTGGGACTGGTCCACTATCACAGCCAAGTGGAGGGCAGTCTGACACAAAACACACGGAGACGGGGTAAGGAGAAACACAGACAGAAGTGGGAGAGACCAAGAGTTCGGAAGTGGACAGACGTAAATGAATCCCCATATGATGTGGCTGATCTCACGACAGTAACAGATTGCCCCTGGGCTTCCTCACCTGTCCTAAGTGGTTCTGGATGTCCAGGTATGGCACCCAGCTCGGGTCGAGTGCGATCACCCCAAGTAAATACTGTACAAAGGCCAAGTGCTCGTGGATAAGAGCCAAGTGAAGAGCCCTGTGACCAAAGGAGAAAGGAATGACAAATAGCCAGAAAACTGTTCTGCGTTACCTGAAGAGTAAGTAGTGGCAACTCACGTGTCACCATCTTCAGACACAAAGTTCAGTGTGTTAAACGTCTCCTCTCTCCTCCGTCTCTCCTCCTCTGGGGTCAGTTCTGCCTGCCACCCACTGCCATCCACCATGTCAGCGATAACCGGTTCATTCAAGTGCATTGTCCCCAGGCCTTGTGATATACACCCCATTGTTTCATCTGTAATGGAGTCCCCTATAGCTGAGTCCAACCTCTCACCACACCCTGCTGAACTGCAGTCCATTGGCCGCTTGTCAGTGTCATCCATTGAGGGGTAGGAGGCCGTGTGAGTAGGGGACCTGGGCATCCAGGTTTGGGATGTTTCATTGTTGAAGTGGTCATCCAGGCTCAGCGCTGGTCCACTCAGACACTCTAACCCACTGTCACACCAATCGTCCGGTGAAGAAGTGCCCAGAGTTTCGTGCTTGTCGAGCCCGAAGCCAAGTTCATGCGGTGCAAGCTGCTTTGCAGAATCGCACCTGGGCTGAATACCAGCCATTACGAAAAGCTGTTGCTAGCTAGCTAGCTAGCTATGCTCTTTTTATAGACTCCTCTGCAATTATATCAACAGTATATGGTTAAACTCGAACAATATTTGCATTAAGTGACCAGAGACAGTTTGTTAAATTCAAGAAGCAAGCTAAGTATCAAGCTAACTGTCAAGCTGGCAACTGATGATATCCTAGCATTTAGCTATCTATCTAGCTCTGTACAGTACTAGCTAAGTTAGTTAGCTGGCAAGCTAAAGGTGCTAGGACCAGGCTAGAAAACAGTACAGGGATCTTCACCTAACTGATATCATCAAAGTGTATCTTTAAAGGTGTTACTTATAGAGTAAAATAAATGTTACCGTGCAACGTTGTTTACAGGTCAATGCGTCTCGCTAAAGGAGTTGTCCTGGGGATTTCCCAAGCCTCTCCAATCTAATGTTAGAAGGGTCAAAATACAGCGAAAGTAGGTCCTACGCGCATGCGTGGAATTGCATCGTCGATCAGCATAGGTATTGTCAATCCGAAGATTAAAACACTATTAACAAATGTTTAGGTTTCTTATTATAATCAATCGATACGATTCGGGGGTTTGCTCGGAAAGAATGCTTTATATTGCATAGCAATTTTAAAGATTATATTAATGTCAATGGCCATGATTCTGGATACCACTATCACTTAATTTCATTTTAAAAACTGAAATAGTCACCGAATGAACAAAAACTGTGCAGTGCGAAACGTCACTAGATACAGTCCCATACAAAAGTATTGGAACGGCAGGGCAAATAACTTTGTTTTTGTTGGTCACTGAAGACATTTGGGTTTTAGATCAAAAGATGAGTATGAGACAATAGTTCAAAATTTCAGCTTTAATATCCTGGTATTCACATCTAGATGTGTTAAACAACTTAGGACATATCACTGTTTGTATTAGACCACAGCATTTTTAGGTGAGCAAAAGCAATGGAACAAATAATCTTAAAGTAAATAACATTTAATATTTGGTGGCATAACCCTTGCTTGCAATAACTGCCTCAAGTCTGCGACCCATCGACATCACCTAACTATTGCATTCTTCATTTATGATGCTATTCCATGCTTATACCGCAGCTTCTTTCTGTTCTTGTTTGTTTCGGGGTGTTTCTCCCTTCAGTCTCCTCTTAAGGAGGTGATATGCATGCTCTATTGAGTTTAGGTCAGGTGAATGACTTGGCAAGTCTAAAACCTTCCACTTTTTTACACTCATGAAGTCCTTTGTTTGGTTGGCAGTGTGCTTTGGGTCATTGTCCTGCAGCATGATAAACTTCCTCCTGATTAGTTTCAATGCATTTTTCTGTAAATTGGCAGACAAAATGTTTCTGTACACTACTGAATTCATTCTGCTGCTACCATCATCAGTTACATAATCAATAAATATTAATGAGCCTGTTCCAGAAGCAGTCATGCACGCCCAAGCCATGACATTACTTCCACCATGCTTCACTGATGAGCTTGTATGCTTCGGATCATAAGCAGTTCCTTTCTTTCTCCACAATTTGGCCTTCCCATCACTCTGAGATTAATCTTGGTCTCATCAGCCCGTAAGATTGTGTTCCAGAACTTTTGCGGCTCATCTCTGTACTTCTTTGCAAATTTCAGTCTGGCCTTCCGATTCTTACTTCTAATGAATGGTTTAGACCTTGTGGTTTGGCCTCTACATTTCTTCTTCGAACAGTGGATTGTAATACCTTCACCCCTGCACTGTGGAGGTTGTTGGTGATGCCACTTACTGATGTTTTGGGGGTTGTCTTCACAGCTCTCACAATATTTCTGTCATCAACTACTGTTGTTTTCTTTGGCCAACCTGTTCGACGTCTGTTGCTCAGTACACCAGTAGTTTCTTTCTTTTTCAGGACATTCCAAATTGTTGTGCTTGCTATGCCCAATGTTTGTCCAATGGCTCTGGTTGATTTTCCTCCTTTCCTCAGCTTGACAATAGCTTGCTTTTCTCCCATAGACAGCTCTCCTATCTTCATGTGGGTTTATCCTCTTTAACGAAAAATGCAGTCTTAATAGTTTTAAACCAAGGATGGACACTTAGACTAGTCATGCAGAGTTATTTAATGTTTGAACAATCCACCCAAAAGGCAATACCTGGGCAAAAAGAAACATCTGTCAATCACATGTTCCAATAGTTTTGTTCACTTGAAAAATGGGTGGGTTCAAACAAAAGGTGGCATGTCCTGAGTTGTTTAACTCATCTAGATGTGAATACCAGGAAATGAAAGCTGAAATTCTGAACTCTAATCTCATGCTCATCTTTTGATGTTAAACCCAAATGTCTTCAGTGTACAACAAAAACAAAGGAATTTGCCTTACCTTTCCAATACTTTTGGAGGGGACTGTATATACAGTAACTGAGGATGTTGTACACGCCAGATGGCGCCAGAGCTATACACGTAAGCCAACGTCCTTGTTTCCTTCTGTTTTTAAGAAACAATAGTTATCAGGGGCTCCGTGTTTGTCTCTTTGAAATAATGAGTATTTGTTGTTAAGTTCTTCGCATGCAATATATTGTACAAAATATTATGCTTTTAGAAAAAGTAAATGAAAGGAAAATTCATGTTTCATGCAGAAATTACATAATTTATACAAGGCAGGATTATTCATATTTCATCTTATTTAAAAAGATGTTTGGTGAAAAAATTTGATTGTAAGGGAATTCTGACGGTTGTTTCAAGGTGAGTGAAGTGTGTTTGTGTGTCTGTGAGAGTGCGTGTGCATGTCCTTGTTTTACTATACTTGTGCGGACCAAACGTCACCTTATTAAGGATTATAGTACTAGGACAATTCAACATTGGGGGGCAATTAGAACTAAGAGGTTTAGGCATAGCAGTGGTTAGCTGTTAGGGAACTAGCCTTCTGAACAGGAATATGTATCGGAGTGTCCACAAAGATAGTGAAACCTAAAATGTGTATGTGTGGAGGGGGGTGGTTACTGGAATAATAACACCATACGGCACTTTCTCCCCTAGAATTACCATCCAACAGGGCACAAAGAGAGAGACGGAGAGATAGAAAACATGGTCAAGCACACGTCTGATGGATCGCAGAAAACTGCTGTCGGTGTCAATTAAACCCTGCATCTAGTTTCTGGTGCTAGCCTCCATTCATGTATCAATTTGTAAGGTGGATGTGTGGGGGAATGGAGTCAGAGGTCGGAGGGAAGAGGTTTGGAAAAACCTGGTCAGTGAATGTCAGCCAGCAAATGGCTTGTGGGAAGGCATGGTACTAGGGATGATGTAGGTAGTAGGTTTAGCTTAGAGCAGTAGCATGTGGCCGTGCTAAATATGTGCTTCTACAGATGAACATACGGATGATTAGCATGGGAGCTGATCTCAGCCTGGGTGGTCTGCTCTGAATGTGAGGAGGTGAGAGAGGAGGCACTCCCCAGGGGAGGCCCATGATTTGGTGCTGATGGAGCAGGAAGAGGGTGAGGGGAGAGAGAGGAGAGGTGGAAGGATCACTGTTCTCGACTACGGCAGCTCTCTGAAATGTGCTGGCCTGGGCTCTTCCTGGGAGATTCTTCAATGCAGCACAATAATCCCCTCCCTCACCACCCCCTCTCCATCTACACCTCCCCTTTTCAACCCTTCTCCATCTACACCTATCCCATCTACCCCCTCTCCATCTACACCTCCCCTTTTCAACCCTTCTCCATCTACACCTATCCCATCTACCCCCTCTCCATCTACACCTATCCCATCTACCCCCTCTCCATCTACACCTATCCCATCTACCCCCTCTCCATCTACACCTATCCCATCTACCCCCTCTCCATCTACACCTCCCCTTTTCAACCCTTCTCCATCTACACCTATCCCATCTACCCCCTCTCCATCTACACCTATCCCATCTACCCCCTCTCCATCTACACCTATCCCATC
>JACXGJ010018219.1:0-10430 GCA_016801105.1 Esox niger
ATCTTGATCCAAAATCAATGTCCTCTGGGCCTGCTCAGGATTTGTATACATGCAACAGAGCATGATAGGGTGTTAATTGCTTTATTGTATCATGTAGTACATCTGTATTGAAGCATCTGCATTTGCTCCACTCATTCAGGTTTTGCTTTAATTTGTCACCTGTCTATATCTCTGTCTGGTACTAGTAGGCAAACAGATTGCTTGGTTATAGTTATACCATGGGCAGGGTAGGTTGCAAAAAGGGAAATTCCCAAACACAAGTTGAATTACATTTGTTTAAAGTGCTATTGATTGCTAATACGTACATATTTAGTAATTGCTTTTCGGCCACAACAGTTTAATCAGGATCTTGTGTATTCTATTGATGTGTATCAAGCATATTGCAAAAAACCTGTGGCTGTTAGAATGAACTTATATATTTTGACTGGGTTTGGATTCTACAGATTAGTATCTAATGTAACTATTGAGTCTGTGGCTTGTGATCTTTATGGATTTTTTTAATTATTACTGTTGTGAAAATGGCATGTTCACCACAACATTGGAAGGCATTGGAAGATCCAATGTGAGAGTGAGTAATCGGGAGAATCGGGACCTTTCCCACTGGACCACAGGTTGTTGGCCGATCTGCGGTAGTGCGTGTGACGACTGCGCCATCTACTGCCCATCCTCCCCCTGCAGGAGGCAGGCTTCGGCGTTCGGCGTCACTGGCCTTCTAACACCTTCGCCCATCTCATCAACTCATTGCACCTGTTGTCTCGTCCAGTGCACCTGATCATCATTTAGTCATTCCCCTCAGTATATATGTTCCCTCTGCTCCCTTTGTCTTTGTGTGTTATTGTCTCTATGTTATTGAGCGTATGTCAGCTCACGAAATAAAACTAACAGAAAACGTACAGCCTCCGCAGTCCGCTCCGCCTTTCTCGTATCCAGATAGTGCTGACAGTGCGGCCAACTTAACAACCACTGTCCATACTTCACATTTTCTATTTCACACTGTGCTAACACACAAGCGCTGCCAACTGGGCTTTGACGCCCACAAGACAAGCGTCTCTCTTGACAGTCACTTGAGCTGACGTAGTTATAAGTGTACATTGGAGAGACAGGCTTACTGATGTGACTAATAATGTGACTGATAACATGTTATTGGAAAAAAAGAGAAAAGGAGAAATGAATAGGGAATTGAAGCAAGAAGTGACTAAATGTAATATAATTTATCATTTTACTTGGGCTGTCAAACTCAAAGCATTAACACTTGCGATTAATTTAAATTAGGTAAACTGAGAATAATGCTGTATTTTGTTATATCGCTGTTAACATAAGTTATATTTTTTTATTCTCAAAACGATTCATAGTCCATGCTTGACTTCAATAGACATAACGGGACATAACATTTTGTTTTTTGGTAAATCTATTGGCGGTTGACAATGCCCCGAGTGCTTTACAGGCATCTTTTTCAATATATCATTAAAGATTAGGCATTCAACTCAAGTGTTTACCTGGCTATAGTTTATGAATGCTGCCTAAAATGCATCAGTAAGATAGACATCCGTCTATTAAATGGATGTGTGGACATTTGAATATCTCTCCTCTGAATGCTCTCCCTCCAAAAACCCAGCGAACTAAAAGAATGGCGAATGGTGAATAAACCTGCAAACACCTTGCTTATAAATTGGTAAACTGGAATTACTAGTTTTTTTCTTATCTATGCTAATCATTACCCTGATGCATTAGCCTAGCATTCACCATTCACATTTACACCAAAACATAATTCTAATAGTGGACTTAAAAAACAACTTGCATAGTCTGAATAAATTACAGATCTCCCCTGATTATTGTTTGTAAATTAACATCCCTAGCAACCTTGAATACTTTATGCCATTTCCTAGTAGCCATTTCAAGTAGCCTATTTTAGATATAAATGCATTTGATATAATAGGAGAATAACCATCCATCAGGAAAGTTAATGTTTACAGGCCTTCACTTGAACCCCATTCTTACCACATTTCAGCCTAAAAATTTTAAAATAAAAACCTTGAAAAGCTTACATGTGAAACAGTGTTGGATCAAATGCCTGCCCATCCTGCAAGAAGGGCAATGTAGTTTATTCAGTAGCCTAACATAGCATTTGTTGTACTTGGTACCTTAATCAAGAGAACAATATGATATAAAATAACTACTGTATGGGACCAGCAACATTAGATTTAGATCCACTCTACATGTAGTGGCTTCCATTTTGGTATGTAGACAGCTTGCGTATATTTAACTTCAAGTCAAGTAATGTCCATGTCACGTCCCCGCCTCCGCGAGCGCACAGCAGAGGGCGCCCGCGCTCTAGAGCTTCAGTGCACCAACTCACACACCTGTCACCAATCACCACTCACACACCTGTTCTCATTCACCTCATCACTCACATACAAATACACCTCCCTGACACTTCTTCCCTGCCGGATTATTGGTCTATGTTCCCATGCCATATCTTGCAATTCTCTAATCGCTGTTCCCGACTACTCTGCCAGATCCCTGCCTGTGCCTTTGTTTGCCGTTCGATCTCCGACCATCTGCCTGTCCCCGACTACTCTGTCTGTTCCCTGCCTGTACTACTGCCGCCAGCTCGATTACCGACCATCCGCCCGTCCCCGACTACTCTGCCTGCCGCCTGTCTGTACTGCTGCCTTCGGTTCGTGAGACACCTCACAACCAGTCCCGGCAACACCACCTGCCACTCCCCCTTCCTTTCCCAATCCGTGCTTGGATCCTTACCTTTGCGTGTGACAGTCCATAGTTTCCTAAAAGACACAGTAGGTCTTTAACATAATGAAATGTTTATTAATGGTAATTTACTACAGAATAATGATGGGGAGGCAAAGGCTCTGCATGTTTTCATCTGTTTTTATAACATAATCAAATATATTAATTATTATAGTCTGCATTCAATTATTATCAGTTATAAACGTGTCTTTATGAAGTTCCTGCATTGATCTATTTTTATCTGTAAACGTACATAGACGTTGATAGGTGAACTGAGCTGGAGGACCAAAACAAACGAATCGTTTGCGAACTGCACATCCCTAATATGAGGATACTGGCCGGTCTGAAGCAGTGTCACTTTCAACAGTCGAGACTGGAGCAATTTACACCGACTTTCGTTTCAAATGGGGTTAAAGTCGATGGGTCCTTTCATAACCACGGTACACAGAATAAACAAAGTAAACTGCTAAACCAATCAAAACGTAATCTGGGCTGTCTATTGCGTTAGATGCATTGCCATATTTCAGAGACTTGTTGATGGCTATCTAGCTAACATAAAACCTGGGCGTGCTAGCTTGCATTAGCTGGATTAGCTGGCTTTCACCTGATACAACTTCAAGGATGTACATGCCCCCCACCCTCCCCCAAATGGGACTTCTTTGTCAAGGAATTGTGTTCTACCCACCGCTTTACTGTATTTTAATAATAGACTGACCTTACATTGTGACAGCAAGGGAACTCGAAATATTTCCAAACATCAGGCTATGTATTCATTGGCACTAAATCATCCCTAGTCTCTGTCTCCTTTTCCTTTGGGTTGAATTTCTTAATCAATCCTTTTCCAATCCCCAACAGCAAGCTCTACTCCGCACTATTCTTTCGCAGTGCGCTCTACACTGCCGGCACAGCTAATATCGTTTCCACAACCCGCGTATGTGGTTGGGTTGTGGCTTATGCTTTAGTTAGTTCTAGAGCAATCACGGAATTGAGATATTTTAAGAATACTCACTTTTAAGAAATTGGGGCAAGTGAATGGCATCATCAGAACTATGTTGTATATGGAGTGATTTGAGACATACAGCTGAAATTTTGAACAGTAAACGTTTATTATCTAAATATAGCTAAAGGTTAGGGAACAAGTTTCGTAAGAGCACTTGCGTTGACTGACACGATTGTGCCGTTTGCTGGTCAGACTCCACCCTTTATACTAATAATCTGAATCATTATTTTAAAATAGGCGAAACAATTCTAAAATCATCTCCTAATACATTGTATACAAATAAGAATATGAATATAGCACAGATGGCACACCAGTAACAAAATATATATTTAGACTCCAATGGACTCCACTGCTTAGTAGTGAAATTTAAAGCAAATAATCCATTACAGGCAGAATGGTCCTTTCAAAACATCTATGAGATAATGTTGTGGAAAGTTGGAGTCAGGGGATGGGTATACAAAGATTTCTGGGAAAGATTCACTTGGAGCTTAGACAATTACTAAGAAGTGAAAGGCACGTGGCACCACCACCTTGCATAGATCAGGCTGTCCCTCCAAGGCGGAATCTGATCAGAGAGGCTACCAATAAAGCCAATGGAAACTTGGAACATATGACATCTAGCTCAGAGCCAGGGCTAAACAGTAGTTTTAAACACAACCAACTAACTAGCTGCATAAGAAAGCAGTCACGGTCTGTAGGTATTGTACAACTCACCACAGAATTTTTGCAATGGCCATTCAAGTCCCCTGACTTAAAGCCTTTAAAACTGTAGAATCAGCATAAAAGGAGAATCAAAGGATTCTGAAGGAACTGAATAAATTTCAGCCAGACAATTTTGTAAGGTAAATTACGTTAAGTAAAATTACATTAGAGTCTGAAGCGAGAAAAAAAAACATGTAGCCATGTTTTGAACCAAAGGCCTTCCACTTCCCAGACAGGTGCACTTCTCACTGTTTCACACAGGAAACTAAGGCTCCTGAATGTATATGCTGGTGTCACATGAATATGTTTGAAGTGATTTTCTTTGTAATCCTAGCCCAAACCTAAACCCTAACCTTAACCCCAGTGCTGTGATACCTAACCTTAACCCAAACACTAACCTGAACCCCAGAACTGCAAAACCTAACCAAACCTTAACCTAACTTTCTTTGTTTCCTACCCGTAGCTGAAACTTTAACCCTAACCTCAACCCCAGTGCTGTGTTGTGATGGCTAATGTAAACCTAACTTTAACGGAGCAATTGTTGTGGCAATTTCTTAACTAATGTATTTTGGAGACATGTTTGCTTATCTATTACATGGTATGTAACTCTGGTCTTTGGTTGTGACATGCATCTGTATTATTTCAGAGAATCATTAGGTTCTCTGACCATCTGCTCAACTGGCTAAACCATTAAGGGTATCTGTCCTTTGTTCCTTAGGAATGTGATTGTGGGGGACGGTAGGGGCAGTTGGCCCTTTAGGTAAACACAACAGGGAACATTATGGCAGGAACGATAAGATAGGGGGGATAACCCTCCCACATGTGTGACCTAAGATTGATGGGTGGCATCTTGCCACACCCCTTTTGACACGTCTCTCTATTTGCAAGTAAACTGCTAATTGTGCCAAGAGAATTTTGTCTCTGTCTTACTTCTTTGAGTGTCTATCGATGAAATTTCCATCACACAATGCATTCATGACGTATTCTATTGACCTTTGTGTTGCTGTTAGTCATTCTTGATCTACTTATCCAGTGTGGTTCAGTGGGTAAGGTGACTGCCCCCTGATCTGTCTGATGCTGCTTTGAAACACATGCTGAGAACTTTGTTAATTTTTTTATCATACGTTTGTCTGGTGTTTGTATGTTATTTTAAGTTTCATTAGCGCTTGTAAAATTGTATACGTTGTAATAGCACTTGTAAGCTATGTTACGTTTTAGGCATGTTGTAATGTATCATTTGCTTTAGTGGCGCATTGTTATGTAACCTAACATAACCTCACATATCATAAGAAATCGTGTGTCCTGAGAGCACGTTGCTGTATAGGGTATGGTAAGACTGTTATTTTGACAAAGGGCAAGTGCACAAAATACAAAATCTGTAAGAGATAATAATCATGACACAAACATTTTAGACCAAAACTTTTAGTTAGTGATCAATAACAGCTTTTTCTTTTAACCATTTAAACGTTTTTTATCGCTATTTTGATATTTATCAGTAACAATAAAAAGAGGACAACAAGACACATAATGGATTAGGGAACTTAAATAATAAAGAAGATCAGGAACAAATGAGAGAGTTATAACGACAATGAAAAGGTGTCCGTGCTTCAAATGAGGGCATTGGATTTCACTGGCACAACAAGCCTGTCTGCCAGGATGTGACAGTAGGTTTGAATCCCAGTGAGGTCCCCTAAAATATAGGCCCTTAGGATGGTGATTCTGAACAAAGTTGACAAAACTATGTAACAAATATACAGTATAATAGCCAAAAGAATGGGTAATGATCAGTTAAGCACAAACAGCATAGTGATAGTAAAAAGTATTTTATCAATACTAGATTCAAATCCTATCAAACTTTAACATGAACAAGTATTTCAATGTGAACTTTCTAAATGAAACACTGATCATTTAAGCTTGTTTATTGTTCTCCGTCAATGTAAAACCTGCTTACAGTTTTGAAAAAAATGGTAACTGAGTAACCAAAATGTTGCTACATTTTGTCTCAGGCCCAGAAGGGTGAGAAATCCGTTGTTCTTTCCATTAAATACTGAAATAATCACAGATCGTTACTGTGAATTTAATTCTTAGCCAATGTCCAATTAATTTGGTTCTTAGTCAAAATAATGAGAATAAATCAATAAAAGCATAGAAGACTGACTTGCTGATAATGGAAATCTGTCTTAAAAATATTTTATAAATTTCTGATGGCACACTTCATGTCAATGGTACACTTCCAGCTGAATTTGTGAAACTGTTATCACAGTCAAATATTGATAATTAAAAGAGCCTTAAGAAGTCAGATATACATACAAATTTCTGTTCTCAACACGTAAAAAAGATATTTGCTTAAACTCTCGCTGGCAGGTTCAGTTTGTTGATTGGTAAACTAGCCATTTCGGATCAGAATGGGCTCACTCCTAACAAAAATTTGATCTTCATCCTTAGGCAACTATTCATGAAAATGTATTCTGTGAGGTAACTCAATATATACCTAGTCTTGACACGAAGAAAGCCCTTAGGCAAGTTAAATGGTTTTATCTTTGTGTTCCGAGAAAAAGGTTAGATTGCAGATGGCTCATTCAGCTAGCTTGGAATGGAGCATATGTTTTGCCATTGGGGCTGAATTTTAGTAAGTTTTCTTTCTTGAGAAGCCACTATACACTGATGAGCCAAAACACCTGCCTAATATACTGATGGTCCTCCTGATGAACACCTGCCGCCAAAACAGTGCCAATCCGCCGAGGCATGGACTCTTCCCTGAGGGTGCTGTGTGGTATCTGGTAAAGATCAACCAATACATTTGATCTCCCATATATTGGTGCCAATAGGGCATTTCTAGTAAATCCACTATTGGCCCTTTTCTATTGGCATGCTATTAGTCCCTTGACATATGAAACCCATGCGCACCCATTAGTGTTGATTGAAAAAAGTTACAATAGCCACCAGAAAGACTCATCAGAACGTGCAAGAAAACTAAATGAGATGATTGATGCCAATGACAGTCAGGTGCACAAAAGCAGGTGTAGTGATTTAGACAAATCACGAAAGATTAACTTCAGAAGTGCCAGCCCTTCATAAAGGGAAGAAACCTGATCTGGTCTTAAACATATGGCTGTGTGGTAACCAGTGTTAGTGCCATTACTCATAAAATGTTGTCTATTACATATACTCCAAAAGTAGCTAAATTATTGACTTATTACTTCCTGGGCGTAGTAATTTGTTATTTTACTTTCACATTACTTTGTGTTACGCACCCCAAAATGTTGCACACAGTAGGCTAAACCAGGCCCAAAGCTACAGTAGTATCTCACCTCAGGGGCAGAAAGGTTTTTTTAAAACATAATGAAATATCGGGTATCATAAATGATTACATGTATGAATTTCCTTAGTCTGGAGAGTAGGGCTGAAAATTCTCTTAATGTCATACATAAAAATTCCCATTTCATGTGCCCAGTTGGCATGGTAGTATCAGCAGTCACAACCATAATATGGATTCCTTCTGTTTGACTTGAAGGAGGGAGTATACTCCAGGCTAATGTGACAGTAAAAGGTGTGTCAAGGTGGGGCAGTTAGAGACAGGTATTTAAGACAGAGCTGGAGAGGCCAGTGAGACAAACAACTTCTTAACTATTAAAGACGAGAGGACATCAATTTGATAACCAGGTGTCAATCCATCTGCATATTTATGCTCTTAGATGTAATTTGGCTTTCTATGAGAATTTTCCTAGCTGTATACACATGGGTAGATCTGTAGGGGTAGACTAGTGTTTAGACGATGATACAATGTTAATAAGTGAACATAATATATTGCCGGGCAAGTATGTACATTTCTATAGGAGAGTATCCTTAGACAAGTGGATTAAGAGATGTATGTGGAAAGGTGTATATAGGAGTGTAGTTGGTAGAGTAATACTTAACACACCAGAGTTTATGTCATATGTGTGTGCGTGCGTGTATTAACAATTGTTTCTATGTGCTTCAGTTAAGGATGAAGTTCCAGAGTGTGATGCTGCTGTTCGCTCTTGTGGGGGTGCTGTTAGCAAGCTCACTAAGGAAAGCTGAATTGGAGCAAGGTAAGTGTTTAGGGTGTGTGTACACAACACTATCCATCCTCGATATTAATGTGAAATATTTGGTAACACTAAAATGTATTTGTTCCTCAGCGCTAGTGCAACTGGACAATCGGAAATGTGACACTCCGAAATGTGCAGAGGCTGTGGCCAGGATTGTTGCTGCTCTGAAGCCTGGGAAGGAGGCTGCAGATGAAGCACCATGTGAGTTACTTATCTGTTTGTATATCTTGTGTGTCTCTTTACAGTCTGTTCCATCTGTTAGCGCAAATGTATGAAGAATCAGTTTATAGCAACATCCGTAGATAAAAAGTAAGGTAAGGAGGGAAAAGGCGAGGACAGATACACCGTTAACTCCAACTTTTCCATGAATTAGAATCACTGTTCAGGCAAAACTGTATTTTATATAATAAATGTTTGTATGTTTGTGTGTAAAAGCTAACACCTCACAATGTTTTTTCAGTGGTAGTCAAATATTGATCTTATTTCAGAATATTTCAAAAGTATTAACTTAAAAATAACAAGTAACTTATATATTGAAAAGAAGAAAAATCTTCTTTAACCTGTATTTATTCTACAGTTGATTGGGGTAATCTGGCCAAATCAGTCATAGACATGGTTGGATAGCTGCGAAGACAGTGGGGCAGCAGATGATCATCTTCAGTCTCTGACATCATTGCTTCAGTCTATTAATTCATCCATCCATCTTCTTCAATTTCTGATGACATTATTGAAATATTTTGTTAATCATCCTTGAATACATCCACTGACTAAAAAATAAAGTTGTTTTTTTATAGCTGGTACTGAGAATCACATTTGGACAAATGTGTGTATTATTCACTATTATGTACTTTATGTCCTAATACAGTATGGAATATTGTAAGGTTGTGGAGAAATGGTGATGACTAAAATGTATGATGGCAATGTTCAATGTGTATTTTTATCCTTAAATAAACTATGAAGCATTGCACATGTTTATTGTTGTTAAATTTATTCTCACATGTTTCACAGCACTGTTTTATTGAGTATTCAGTGTATTATTTAGTGTCAAAACCTTTATGAAAAATTTTTAACACCGTATCTGTAAATTCAGTAGTACATCAATATGGAGTAGTAATATTATTCTATCAGGCTTCCCAAACATTCACTGAAAAGGTAAGTTTATGACCCAACTATTGCTTAATGTTCAAGCCTTCTGCAATAGACCGCTCATTACACAAATACATTTATAATCACATTTGTGTTCATTTTTAACAGTCATTTGTTAACAGTCTTTTCACAAATAATCTATTATTTCAATATGAAATCTAAATAAATATGATTACATTTCTTGCCACTAATCAACACAAAAAAGTCCATGATGACAAAGTGAAAAATGAAATCTACAAATGTTCCTAGATTAATATACAAAAGAATGTATCGGTTAATTGCAAAGAAAATCATTGGTTGCTTAGGTATTCGCCCCCTTTTATCATTATTTGTCAATGGAAACAATACATTTAGGATAAATCCTACCAGCCTTGCACATACAACTCTCCCATAAAGGCCATTTTGTGAAGCACCCAGGACGTGGTTGCAGTATGCACAAAGTCTCCCAGCACAGGCCTGGAAGACTGGAACTCCTTTAGAGTTGCCATAGGCCTCTTGATGGCCTGTCTGAGGGGTGCCCTTCTCTGAATACACCGTTTTTAAGGGTAGCCTGTTCTAGACATGTGCCCTATTCGCACTGTCTTGACAGTGTTAGAAATCAGTCGTTTCGTATAGTGGTTGAAATAATGAATCACGTACCCGGTTGTCAAGTGAGAGAGTAATTCTTTTTTTATTGCAGCATTAGAGTCCTGTTCATGAGGTTGCGGACCTGGTCATCCTTACACAACCTCAATCCCATCTCACTCAATCTCTTCTATCTT
>JACXGJ010018220.1:0-10428 GCA_016801105.1 Esox niger
TGAGCCCGCCTGAGCCCGCCGCGCCCCCTGCTGACCCGGCCGCTCCGCCGCCCTTGCCAGCGGCGCCCACATCCCGTCCCGGCCGCGCCGCCTCCACTGCCCGACCCAGCCGCGCCGCCTCCACTGCCTGTGTCCAGCGTGTTTTGGTGGGGGCTGGTTCCTTTCGGGCCCTCCTGCCCTCCCCTGGCGTGTTGTCCGGCCCCGTCTGGTATCCGGGGCTTTGGGGGGGGGGGTATTGTGACGGTGAGGTGACGGATTGCTCCGCCATCTCCCGCATTCTCCTTTTCACCAACAGTCATGAACTCATCCCGGTCCCATTCATTTGTCTTGTCTTGTCAATCATTGTTCACACCAGGTCCCAATCACTCCATCAGTATGTGTTTAAATGTTTCTCCTCTGCTCCCCTCAGTTGTTAGTCATTGTTCCATGTCAGCAGATGTATGTGGTGATTGTCTCCCTGTGTTCATTTTCATTTAGCGGTTTGCTGCTGTACTCTGTGTTTTTCTGTTCTGTTGTTTTGTGTTTGTTTATACATTAAAGAGTACAACGACCTGCTACCTCTGCCTACGCCTGGTCCGCTTCACCCCACTACACATTTATGACAGCAGGCTTGCAGTTAATGTTAGTTTTGTTAAGCAGGCAGTTTGCATCACTTGGACATAACACAAACATATAACATTTAAACGTACACACACACACACACACACACACACACACACACACACACACACACACACACACACACACACACAGACAACACATTTAACATTGGGAGTCTTGGTCATGTTTCATAATTTGGGCTCCATTGTATAGGACAGCAGTCACATTCACCAGAATTTCGTGTGCACTGAGTTCTCCTTCTGGAATTGGAAAGCAACCCCATACCGCTTGCACCACGTTTGACACCACATCCGATTCTTTAAGAGTTAAATCTTTATATTTTAACTTTGTTTCACATTCAGGTAATAACAGTCAAATAGGTTTCTTGCCTCAAATAACCAAAAGAAACGTTATACATTGTTTCAACATATTAACTTTCCTTCGGGGCACATAAATGAAACTTCCACTTACAGGATACATACAGTGTATTTATGGCAATAGCCGTGCCGGTGATCTTTTGGGGGTTATAAAGGGAATGTCATTGATTGATAAAGCATTTGTAAAGTACAACAAACTTCTAGTCAGTAATGTTGTGGATTCTGTTCTAAAACATTGGTTATACTGCACATCCCTCAAACAAATACTAGAAAGCTCTGTTACGAAACCTTTTGAGTTAAAATGTCCAGCTACTTCCTTGTCATAACAAGAAAATACATTGAACAAAGTCCTTGGGTCATATTCAGTCATTTATAGTCTAAAGGATTTATGGCTTATGCCTGTTGCTCCTGTCTTTCATCAGAACACAGATCAAAGAAAACACAGGAATGGTCGGGCATTTTAGATAAATTGACAATTGTCATAAGATGCACAACCCAATCATAAATTTTACTGCACACATACATTCACACGCATCCAACTGTTACTCAGCCCACAGTTATCCGTGCTTCCATGATTCTCTCTCACTCACTCAAACACCCATTCAATGCCGGCCATTCAAACATCTGTTAACAACATAGAGAATTTAGCCCCTCCCCTAGTACTCTTAGGATATCCTCAACATAGAGTTTCTTGGCTATTATACATTTTAATTATTTACATTTCTCCTAATTTAGGACCAACCCTGGCTTGGCATAAAGGGGTTTGGTAGTTACTTTCGTAACTCCAGTGCTATGAGTGGAGCGTCGCCCATAGGGGCTTCGCTCCTATTGGTTTATCCCTCTGCCGCAAGGCAGCCACTGAACATTAAAATATGCAAATCGACCTGCCCGTGGACACCGTCCTTGGCTATATAAGCAGGTCGCATACCCCGCTTCAGCCTCCTTTCTTCATTAGAAAAGTTTACCAGAGACCGGCCAGGGCCCGAACTCTATGGGCAACGCTCCACTCATAGAACTGGAGTTAGGAAAGTAACTATCGTTCTACATCGTGAAGCTTTGCCCATAGGGGCTTCGCTCCTATTGGTTTAGGGCAAAGCGAGCGAGCCCAAGACGTACTCCCTGCCGGTCACCCACCTCACTCAGAGACAAGTGTCTAGCAGGGTGGCTCTGGCGTGTGACACACGAAGAGCTGGGGCGCGGTCCGTATTGCAGCCGTGCGCTGCACATATTGTGCCAAAGCGCGCACCGAGCACAGATGATGCAACCTCTCCTCCCTAGGTCCCTCATGGGGAGGAGGAGAAAAAGCCCACAGAACCAGTCTCGTGGAACGAAACGCTGTCTTGATGATATTGGGAAGAAAGGCCGGGTTAGGCAACAAAACCATTTATAGTGAGACAGCCAGGCTGTGTCGACAGAGCACAAAGGTCGCTGACCCGCTTAGCCGAAGTCAGAGCCAATAAGAGCACAGTTTTAAGAGACAACGTCCACAACGGTATCTGCTCAATGGGTTCAAACGGCGCGTCACACAACGCGTCCAACACCATAGTCAGATCCCACTGTGGCAACGTCCGCTGGACCACTGGCCACAGATGGCGGGACCCGGGCCAGAAAACGTTTCACAGATACCCCTTCCAGATACTAAACACAGATACCCCTTCCACGACGATCTGAGCCACCTCCGCAAACCACAGAGCCCTCGGACAAAACGGGGTGATCTGAATGAGCGACTGCCCCTCCAACCGCACCCGAGACATGACAGGGTGAATGCATTAAAGGGGAAGAAAAGCGTACAGCAGGTCCCTTGGCCACGGCCCCTGCGCCAACGCGTCCACGCCTAATGGTGGCTTGTCCCGTGCGCAGAGCGAAAACCACAGGGGGCAGTGCGTGTTCTCTCGGGACGCAAACAGGTCTACCTGTGCTCTCCCGAAGCGTCTCCACACCTCGACCACAATGTTGGGATGAAGACGGCACTTGTTGTCTCTGGGACCCCCCCGAGACAGCAAGTCCGCGCCCAACTTGAGCTGTCCGGAGATGTGTAGCGCCCTCAGATACCTGAGGTGAAGTTGGGCCCATTCCCAGATCTGTACTGCCAACAGGTGGAGGGGTAGAGACCTAACCCCGCCCTGCCTGTTTACGTATGTGACCGCAGGACGATTGTCCGACCACACCAAACACATCCCGACACCACAGGGCCGATGTGAAGTGTAGCAGAACACGCCTGATCGTGTCTAATTCCAACCAGTTGATGTGGTGCTCCGATGGAGACCACACCCCCCTGATCAAGTACGATTGGCACGTTCCGCCCCAGTCGGCCAGAGACGTGTCTGTGAAGACCGGAACCCGCAACAACACTCGGCCCATGGGCACGCCATGTTGCAGAGTGCGCGGGTCTCTCCAATACGCCCGGTCCAACTCGAGAGAGCCCGGAACCTTGACCAACCTTCGGTGATGCCGCACCGGATCCAGCCGAAGCCGTGCAAACCAGCGTGAAGACCCCTCATGTGCAGGAGGCCCAGCGGCACCACCGCGTGGGCTGAGGACATCTGTCCCAGCAGCGACATGACCGAGAACACCAAGACTGTCCGCAGCGGTCGGACCTGGTCCAATACTTGCAGAGTGGTCTCCCTCCGTGCATCGGATGCCCTCATATCCAATGTGGATAACTGGAGCCCCAGAAAAAAACACAAGTTGACTGGGCTGCGGCGCTCTCTTTTTCCAGTTCACTGCAAACCTCAATTGCGTGAGCTGACACACCAATCGGAAAGCGTAAAACCCTGACCTGTTCGGCCGAGTGTGCCAACACTAGCAGGTCATCCAGGTAGGCCAGAAATCTGACCCCCTGACACCTCAGTGGACCCAACGCCGCCTCCACGCACTTGGTGAAAGTGGCGGTAGGAGTGGAGGCCAAGAACTCGTTGAGTCGGAGACCGATGGCGAGGAGACTGCTCACTATCCCTAGCCATACTAGCCACTGGCGTCTGCAATAAAGGCTCACTCACTGATAAATAAGGTTCACAACAAACTTTATTAAGCGGAACAGAGGAGCCCCCCACCAAACGCACACAGGGTGGGGAAGCGTCCGACGGACGCGATGTGCGGCCCTCAGTCAGCCGTGCCACCGACGCTGCAAGGAGGCTTACGTTGTTGCAGGCCGCCAGGGACTGCACCGACAGGGGGAACTGCTTTTCAGCCAATCTGGCTGCGACGCTGTCCTTGACGGACGGCAGTGCTGGACGTTTGTCGCTCCAAATGCCGAGGTTCGGCACCAGGGCCGCAACCAGGGCTTCCTCCAGTGGGGGAATATCCTTTGCCAAAGTCTCAAACCTCTCGTCCACCGCGGTGAAGGCGTGGTGAGACTTCGCCGAGCTCCGTGCCAAAAATGGGGCACCCCACGCCTCCTCTGCGTACTTACGCAGGGTGGGAACTTCTGGGGCCTTGCTTGGTGTGGAATGAGGCGGCCGGGACCAGCAGGCCGCCTCAAAAATGGAATTAGATAAAGTAACTTCATATGGTAACAAATAAGTTGCTAGGAATTTTTCTCTGGGGACATGCTTATGGTGCATCATTCTTTAAACGCTTTTTTGACCCGGTAGACCATCTATCTATTAATATACAAAGCCTAGGATATAAAAAAACTGGAGAACTGAAACATTGGTTGAGCCTGCTGGTTGACCAAAGAAGATGCATCATCTTTGCTTCCTTCTAAACCCTGTTTACAGAGAACAAATTGAGAGCCAGGGTTAAGTAACCAGAGACCACCAGGAAAACACAGCAGGCCAAAAGAGTTTTATTTGCAATATTTGATTGTTGTACTTTGTGTTTGATGTTTTGCTTTCAATATCAGTATTTGTTTTGTGGTACTAAGAAATGTATTTTTATTGACTGAAAAGTATTTCCAAAATAGAGTCCAACAGTCCAATAGATGGCAGTGTTGCACTGTGGTGGTTTGGGAAACAAGTTCTTGATTGTTTCTCTTTATAACTATATCACCCCGGTTTTAACCTTATGTTGGTCACAATGTATAGAAAATTGTTTCTATCAAACCATTGTTTCTATTTAGTCAATTATAAGAGGAACTTTTTTCATGCTATAACTGCAAAAATTGGCCTATAACTACAATCATTGGTTTTAAAGTATGTGAATTTTTCCTGAATTATTTGATATTCTTTTATTAGAAAAAAGGAGTTATCATTTATTTTGACTAAGGACTGAGGTTGATGTTAATCTAACGGTTTTAGAAAGCAAACTGAAACAAACTCCTTTACCAGGGTTTCCTTGAATTAGTAAATTAAACTAAACTAGTACAGAAAAGATGAATTACGCTCCCTTCAGCACCTTAAACTTGTCAATCAAAATGGACTAGAAAAACAAGGTTATTTACACTACCTACTAAATACAGGTTTTTCTTTGCAAAGTAACACACTTAATCCCATGAATCCAAAGCAATCAATGATCCCCATGTTTACTCCATGTCACCTTGGGTCTTAAGTCCAAGATACTGAGCCAATCAAAATGGAGAGCGGACATGTACGTTAGTAACTTTGTCTGAGACCTAAAGGCTTGGATTAAATCACCAGGCTAAGGCTTATGCAGGTTAACACAATCTTGATAGGCAATGGAGGCTCATATTTCAACCCAGTCAGTTGCACTAACACAGATACTGTATTAGTTGGTAGGTACCTGATTTGACAGATTCAGCTAGACCCGTGACTTGGCACGTTTATCTTTACAGCCTGGGATTACTTTTCTTTTAGTCCATCCGAATCCCTCTTTATCCCCTGGCTTAGCTCCACCACACGTGTGTAGAGACATCTCCACTTTCACTTTCCAACGGACTATCTTGTCAGAAATGTAACGTGAAGCAATTGTAAACGCTAAGAATGTGGATAAGTGAATATATTTTAACTCAGTTTATCAAATGGATCGCTTAATCAACTCTAACAGCATACTGCAGGTAAGTGCCATTTCTCTTTATTTCAATGATTTTCAAAATCGGTGTCTCATCAGCATCTGTAGACATGGTGTAAAGTTGTTACTGCAGAAGAGACCTTCTAGTCTTCAGATAAGGTTAATTTTGGTCTTCATCAGTGTGATTGAGTGCAATGTTTGCCGGACCGTATAAGCGGAGCCGGCTAAGAAGAGTGAATGTCTGAGTAAGGAAGTGACTGACTGACTCACTGACTGACTCAGTGACTAGACAGGCTGGCTGGCTGGCTGGCATGCTATGTGAGTGACTACCCCTTGTTAATAGTATAGTGGTTAGCAAGCGGACCTGCAAATTATAGGTCCGTGTTCGGATCTCCTCACAGGCAAAGCAAAATACACATTATGATATATTCCATATAGATTTAAAAAAAAATAACGAATACCTTCAGTATCTACATTATCGTAAGTCTGAAATAAAACCGTTTACAGTTATATTGCGACTGTCTCTGGTGGATTTTTGAAGTACGCATCTGTGCATGTGTTTTGGGTCAGGATAGACAAACACATTTGCTGGCTACAACATACAGTAGTTATGTTATAGTAAGCCTTAACTAAAACTGTATATGGTTATATTGCTCAAGTCTTATTGAATATTCCTAGGAAGATAGGAGATACTAGTAAGCCTATTACTGGCTAATAAGCTGTTAAAACGACCACTGGCAAAAGCCATACAATTCATAGACGCTAAAATTGAGGTAAAATGACTAAGAAACATTAGTCAGTTTAACACAGTGCTTAATGGTGTCTAGCGAATGCTGAAAAGACGCAATGCCGTGGCGTAGTGGTTAAAGACAGTGCCATTCACGTGGAAGACCTACAATCTAATCTATTGAGAGAGACAACATATATACATTTTTTTGTGGGTCGCAATTAAACTGTTATACAGTATAGCGACTATTTCTGGTACATTCCATGATTGTCTCGTCTTTTCACTGGATAAAAAATGTGTTATCGTCACCTTTATTGATAGTTATTGTATCAATGTCATTCACGAATGAAAGAAAAAAGTATGTTGTTATGCCATGAAAGAAAATAATACATTCTTATGCCATGAAATTAAATAGCTTTGGCAGGCTCGCTTGCAATTGCTCAGTTCTTGAATATTCCAGTAAGTTAGTAGATACTGGTAAAGCCTATTACTGGTTAATACGTGGTTAAAACGATCAGTGGCAAACGCAATACAGTTCATAGATGCTATTTGTGGTGGAGGTAAATTTAGTGGGAAACGTTGGTCAGTTTAACTGCATCAATATCATTCATGAATGGCCAATTAGCTGTTGAAGTGGCCAAAGTAGATTTGTTTAAGGTAGACACGAGGCTATACTGACACAAATGTACCGTTCTGTGGTGTAGTGGTTAACGACACAGACTTACACATTGGTGACCTGGGTTCGAATTTTGGGAGGGCAACACTCTATTAGGGGCCAGCTGATCTAGGCTTGCCTGGTTTCTTGTTTTTCAGGATGCAGTAAAATATCCAAGTAACTTTCATATAACACTAATACCTGTCACACATGCCCACTGAAAAAGATTATATTTACACTGTCTAGGCTTGCAAATTTTAAGACATTTTCTTAATCGACAGTCAACATCGTAATAGATCAATCAATCAATTAATCTTTTTAAAATAATTTCAATAACAAAAAATCTCCAATGTGGAATTTCTTTCCTAAATAATATCGTAATTTTTACAAGACGCGTACATGTAGATAACTAAATAAAAAAACAAGCACAACGCTTTTATACCTACTTGCTGGATTAAAAAGAGAAACAGTATATTTTAAAACAGAAATAGTTCAAAGATAAATATACAATCATAATACATTTTAAAGCTAGACCTGTATTTAAAAAGAAAAATCTATCCGACTTACCATTTTTGGATAAGTATGCCTATTACTTTCAAATAAGGCCAACAACGCGCTCTCAAGATATAGCCTATTTTATACAGTCATATCAAGCCGGGCTTGCACTGACCAATTTGGTGCCCTAGGCAAAATTTTAGCTGGTGCCCCTAGCATCGCAGCCAATTCCACCATCGATAATTGTGTTCATACTGTACACTCACACAGAAACTGCATAGCTTTATGTCTTTGAGACTTTCTTTATTTTAGAATCAAATACCCCCCACCCAATAAAAAAGAATATGAATGAAACAAGTGACATAAAATGTATAATAAATACAATATAAATGAGTAAAATAAGTAACAAAGTAATAATTAGAGATGTCAAACTATAAGAATAATGTATAGCGATTAATTGCATAATATTCTGTAGTTAATTGCGATTAATCACTATTTACAAATGCGTACGAATTTTGCCCTTAATACACACTTTTTTCTGTTTAAAAAGCAGTTAAAGACATACTTTGTTTCATTGCAAACTCTGGACATTGCTTGACATAAATTAAGCTTCTTTACATTTATTTCTCGATTGATTCAAACTATTGAAACCTTCTGCCGTCTATTTGTTTCACAATCCTTAAATAGTTTTTAAAACTTTGTTCTTAAATTTTCAGTTTAAACAGGTGGCCAGTCAGTGTGGCCTGCGCTGTGCTCAGGTAGAGGGGACAGGAGCAATTTGCTGCATCACTGGGCTGTGCTGAGGTAGAGAAGGTGTCTGCAGGTGGCCCAGGATGTGCAGGGGTGGGATTCAAGTACTTCTGAAGAGAGTAGTATATGTGACCACTGGGTGTTACATTATATGAATACAAAAGCTGCTGATGGTGAAGCTATACAATAATAGCACCAAAGCCACATTATAGCCTAAACACAAATAGCAAGAGCAATTACACCTAGCATTCGTGCACAAACCATGTATTCAATGAGCACTTCTCTAGCATGCGGTTTCCTATAATACATATAAGTACAAAAGGGGATGGGAAAGGAAAAGCATTTTTATTCACTTACAAGCAGGTTAAAGCAGGTTTGGCTAACTAGACTAGCTAATATGTCAATAAAATGTACTTTAGGCCTATGCCTGGTTTCTTGAGGCAGACAGTGGCTGGTAGTGCAGCACACTTGAAAGAAAAATAGTATTACCCCAAATTATGTTATAAATTGTTATTCCCTAAAGACCTGAATAGCCTCTCCAACATTCCCTAAAAATGTAAGGTATAAGTACCTGAATGACAAACTCTAGCTAGGTAGCAATTTACATTTGCAAATGTTACTAATATCATCCAAAGCTAGAAATTACTAGTAACACTGTTCCAACGGTAACTACAGTAAAATAAAAAACTATTATTCCGTCACATTACCTCTGTCCTTATCAAATTTTTCCACTCTTTCTTCCCTGGGCACCATCGTTTCAAGTAGGCAAGGCTGACCAAACGTCCCGGTTTTCCTGGGATTGTCCCGGTTTCAAGCTGGGTGTCTAGGGTCCCGACAAATATCTGTAAAACACTAAAATGTCCCGGTTTCTGACATTCACTACCAAATTGTTCCAGTTTTCACAACAATTAAAATAATAATACTGTAATGTTTCCACATATGAGTCGGAGTCAAACTAATTACTGTGTAGAACTGCGTAGCAAAGCAACAATCCTCATCAAAGATCAAAGCGCTCCTGCTCCACCAAGCATGCATGATTGCCAACATGCATACATAAGAACATACATGCATACATAAGCACATAGTGCGCGTGCACTAACGTGCGGTTACAGTAGGTTACTGATGCTAATGTATAATGTTTCATGTTCAGTGTCACTCACTACTAGATATTTGAACTCGCCCATCCCCCACAATCAGGTAAGTCTAACTGAGAGCAGGGAGGGGGCAATTGATGCGCTAGGCCAGGGCCAAGTACCCCTGACTGCAGTGTACAATTCGGGTTGAGGATCAATGTGGGTGGAGTCAAATGTTTTACCCAGCCCACATTTGACCCCGCCTACCGTCTTTTTGTCCATCATTGGTTTGACAGTTACTTCATTTTTGAAGATCATAAGAAATTATAAGTATATTAAGTTATACTTGCCAGAGTATGTGGGCAGAGAGCTGATAGATATCCCGCTCATCACTGTCGAGCGAAGGTTACGCTCTGCTCCACCACTCACGTCTTTCCCATTGCTCTGCTCAAAACCACTATTCACTCACAGTAGAAATAATTTATTGATTAACACCTGCAAATCGACCCGTTTTCACCAAACACTTCGTGCAATTACTGATGCTTTTTAGCAAACTATAATTTATTTCCACACCTACAGTGCCAGCACAAAATAACTATCCCAGTCAACAGGAAGATATACTTAACACTCATATTGTCAGAACGCTTGTGTGGTGGGGTGAAGCGGACCAGGCAGAGGCAGACAGTTGCAGTTCGGTGTCCTCTTTAATGATAAACACACACACACAAAAACAACGGAACAGAAAACACAGAGCACCGAGGTAAACACAGAGCTCGCTCACTCACTCACTCACTCACTCACTCACTCACTCACTCACTCACTCACTCACTCACTCACTCACTC
>JACXGJ010018221.1:0-10429 GCA_016801105.1 Esox niger
TAGCCCTATACCAAAGTGGTAATGCCCAAAAATTCCAATTCTAATATTATGCCCAGTTGCACATTTTCCCCCAAACCTAATCCCTAAAACAAACATTATATTTTACAGAGAGGACCTGCCAAAAAACCTTGAGGGGACTTCTTTTTTTATTTTACTATCTTTGTGGGACCTCACATGTACCCATCGACAAGGTTCGCACGCACACACGCACACACACACACACACACACACACACTTCTGGATATACAGTATGTAAAGAGAGATGTTTTCTTAGACATCTGAAGACTGCAGTGGAGGTGCTCCCAGAGGAGCGTGGGAGAAACACACAGCCTCAAAGCCTGTATATGTGCCAAGCAGCATCACCCAGAATAAAGCTGGAGGGGGGGGGGTTGAAAACAGCCCATATTCATAAAATCCATCAATATTATTTTCATAAAGATTAACCACCAAAAATCCAAGAACGCTAAATGTATGCAGTTATTGTTGCTGCAGAACATTTAAATAAAAAAGGTCACTCCTGGACCGACAAAAAAAATACACCTTATTTTTAGGTTAAATCAATCATCTAAAGAAATCAATATCCCAAAGTAATTTGCGAATAAACTAAACTGTTTAGTGGAAATATTAAAAACACAATGATTGTGTAGCCGGTACATTAAAATACTATGCCAAATAACGCAGACACATGTACTTTTTAACATGAATTCATGAATTGTGTATTGATAATTGCATGCCATTTCAAGTTGCTAAGGTCAGGTAAAATTTTTGCAGGACTTACGTCGTGTCAGTGCCTGTCTTGAAGATTCCCAGCCACATTCTTTACCTGTTCCGTATGTCTTCTGTTTTCTTAGACAAATAATCAGAATATGTATTTCATGTCATGTTTTATGTCAATGGTATGTTTAAAATATGCAACAGCCGTAACCATCATTGCCACTCTGTCCTATTAAAGCTGCTGTTGTTCCCTCCGTGTCGGAGATGATTGTCCACCAGTGATATTCAGACAACGTAAAGACTCCCTATTGCCAACTCATCTCTCACCGTCAACATGTTGCTAGTGTCTTCGGAGACCACATGCTCAGTGGAGAGCAGGTTACCTCGTCTGGTCACAACAAAGTTGCTGTCCCTCCATCCAGAACCGGACTGCACGGTGTCGGTGTACGATTTAGTAATGACTGTATTTCGCGCGCTGACTGACAGGAGGGAGGAGCTATATTTAATAAACAAGGTCGTTCCGAGCATGTGGGAAAACATGAAAAATGGGGGCTAGATAGCATTTCAGTAAGTTGCCAAGATAGGATAAAACGAACAAATCTGCTTACGATGTGAAAGAAAAAGGCTTTTAACGCGTGATTATATACTTCATTTTATTTTTTTAACTGAACATATGCTCTGCTACAGCAGTCAAGGTCAGATAGACTATTTACCCTCATTGTCCTGTCTAATGTCAAGGTCAAGAGCATCATAATCCTTTCCAAGCTACTTAAACGAGTCATCTTCAAAATGATTGATTAAAGGTCTGCAAAAAAAGGTATTGAACATTAATACTGAGCTATATTGTTTGCTAAACAACTGCAAATGTATACCAATGTCTTGAAAAATCTCAAAATAATTGTCACCTCCAAAATGATTAGCAGCCTTGCTAAATGCTATAAAAAAGGCTGCATAAAAGAATTTTGTGGAAAATATTGTACTTTATTAATATTACAAGGAATTCATATTTTTTTGCAATTCCTAATGTATTTCCAGCAAAAAATTTACAAATGATCCCCCCAGTTCTGTGCACTTTCCCAATTCAAGAAACATTGCACAGAAAATATTTTGGGGGGATTAGAGAACACATTGGAAGGGATCATTCTCCATTTCTCCTTAAAGAATCTTCACAGATAGAGCCTGTTTTGCTCATATTTACGAAGGATGCCGACTGTGGAGGTGACAGTAACTGGAAAGATCAAGTCAGTTGTCCAAAATAGCTATCCAACAACCTACTTACTTTAACATTCCGCTGCTGTAAATGAGCTGATGAATTGGCCCCTGCAGAAATCATCCATATGAAGGTATTGCTGCATAGTTTATGTTCAACACACTGTTTCCATTAAGCACATTAATAAGACATGTCTAATGGGGGGAATGCACTTCATGGTATTTTAGGAAGCCCTTCCTTTCAATCCAAGGCAAACAGCCTTATGAAACATTAGGAGCACAAGTGGTTATGGTCTATAGAAGAGATTAGGCTTTATCAATAGAAATAATAAGAAAAGGGTTATTAAAATGTGGTTGGAATTTGGGATGCAACTAATTACTATTTTCATAATATTTATATGCCTATTACTACAAAACAATAAATTGGATAAATACAAAACAAATGCATACATGCCAGCATTAAAAACAGATTTCATTGTAGCTCTTTAAACTGTAGCTCTACGTGTTTTTCCTAATCTTGCACAATGCTCTATTGACAGAAACTTGAAATAGCAGTTATATTTAGTTTTCAATGTTTCCATGATTCTACAGTATGCTTGATGAACCAGCAAAATATAGAACATCACAAGGAAAAAAGTAACGGTCAAATATTAGAGAATCTTAGGACAGGCAGCTTTAACTCAAGTGAAAGACAACATTGCTATTAAAACAAATAGATTGACTGGGGATGTTTTTTTCAAAATCTTTTTCTGCTAACTTTAAGTCTTCAGTGTTATACAGAATAATTTCATTATACACATGTCTCCACTGGTGTAGCCACAGCCTCAGAAATCTTCTACGCCTCTGCCAAGTGTCATCCTGTTGGTCTGGCTATGTAATGGCTCAGTTCCTTTTCTTCCTCTTCAGCCCCCTACAGCTGGGTCCCACCCCCTGGCAGGCCCTGGCTGGCGGGACAGGAAAGGCTGGGGGACAATTAGGAGTGTGGTAGAGAACCAGACCTGATGCCAATTACTGTGAACGCCAGCCAGCCTGACATGTCACATGTAATGCCCTCCAACACCGGAGCACAGGCCGGCCCTGTGAACAACGAACTGACACTTCCTTCTCTGCTTCCAGGTGTGACAAGTGTGTCTGTGTTGGGGGGGAAAGTCACTTAAAGGTTAATGATCCTGTGATTTATTCTTGCTCAGCGACATAAAAAAATAACCAAGTGCTTTTCATCTGTTGAAGGTACAGTCCAGCAGTAGTCACTGCAATAGAAAAGCCGCAGATGATTGTCAGAGACAGATGTATTACAAAGGAAGCCACCGTGCAAAGTATTTACAAAGTGTGAAAAAACATGTCCCAATAATAATTTAAGAGGGGTGACCCAACCAAAAGGGGTGTTCGTGGCACCGTAACCATGACATCAGAATGATGCAAGTCCTGTCATGTGATCGCTCCTCCAGTTCTGCTCATTCCTTTACATCCGAGGGTCTCTAACAGCCCCCTTTAACCCTCCTGTCCATAAAGTCATCACTAACCAGACAGGAATGGGCAGGCCCAAGCTATTCTAGTGTGGACCTCTTTTTTTTATCGGAAACATTAAATCAGATGGGGGATTACTTAAAGGGAGGGTGATGTGAAGGACGTATTGGGAAAGTTCACACAGCTGCCTTGCCCATCAGGATGCTCTGCAGCTGTTTGATCTTGCCGTCCTGCGGCAGTGGTGGCAGTCTCCTGGCGGCCCGGTCCTCCTCCTCCAGGAGCTGCTCAATGTAACAAGAGGAGCCCAGGAGGATGTGTCCCGTGGCCTGCATGGAAAACAGGGTCCATCTGAGAGCCTCCCTACAGGAGCAGGGTAACAGATGTCAGACAGACCTAGCCTGCTGATAGTGATCCGACAGGTAAGAGACAGACACAGACAGATAGCGATATATATTCGGGGAGATGGAGAAATGCCAACAAATTAGAGAAGCCCAGAGTCAGATAGCAATCAGTGTGATTGACACTGCAGGGCAGGAAGATTCAACTCCCCAATCCTCCTCTCCTAGATGAAATACATGTGTCATTCTCTCTAGGCACTTGCCAAAGAGCACTCAGCTAAATCCAGGAAATCGGCAAAGATGACAACCTGCTGTAATGAATCTGAACATAAAGTCAACTTCTAGGTCTTACCTCCACTCCACTGTCAACTAGCCACATAGACAGTGACTGACACGCACACATGCACACACACACAATATAACTTACTTCAGTATATTCTTGGCAGCATAGCAGCGCACATCGTAGGAGACTGAGTAGATGCCATACAGAGTGGCCTTCACATTCAGACAGCCAATGAAATCCTGAGGGTGGTTCTTGTATAGGTCAAAGGTTATTCTTGCGACATTTTTCCCGCGCTTGGGTTTAATGTCATTTTGCTTGTGAGGTGAAATGCTCTGGCAATAGAGAGATGGAAAAAAGAGAGGGATAGAATACTGAAAGATGGGCAATAGATCGTCATTTAGCTTCAATTAATACATGTCCTAGGGTATCCCAGTGATCTAAGCCTCTGGTATACATGCATGTCTGTTGTGTTGGCTTAGAATCTGGTCAAATGCACTTCCAGCGCAAATGATCCCGAAAATAAATAGTAGGTTTTCTTAAAAATGAAGTGTCCTACTGCTTGGTTTTGATCGGAAACTAAAAAGGATAACCACATAGATGACCTCTTACACTGGCAGTCAAAATTAGACAGATGAAAGAAAAACTACCTCCAACCCTGCCCACACCCTCCCCTCCATCTAGACTCCAGTCATCTGCAGGGGAACCTAATGAGCACTGGAATACAGATTTGTTCTCAACATTGGACAGACAGCAGGAGGGAAAAGACACTGTTGATGAGACAAACTCAGCATGACAGCAGCCAAGTAGGAACATGGGGGATGCCATTCAGGTAGCGGCAAAATATTTAATGAACATGGAAAAGTATCTACTTTGGACAAACAAGCAGCATTTAACTCTGGTTTAAATTGTGATTTTATTATTCCCAAACTCATGAGGTGGTAACTAATTAAGTGTTTTTGTATAAGTCACATATAATTTCCCTCAACTCCTTGCTGAGAATTAGTACGGAGTCATTACTGAAGTGTGTAAAATAGAGGTATTCAATCCCAAAAGGTCTCGTCATTCATATGAAATATTGCAATAGTTTGTCAGGTTTGTCCCAAGTTATCTGAAAGACTGGCCATCTATTGTCATATGAGAATACATGGGCACTGATACAGTGAAACATCTTCCCCCTTCTACCCAGTGACCCTGTGTTATGCTGCCACCCAGTGGAGTCTGTAGGAAGCCAGGCCGGAGGTCATTTACGCGTCCCTACAAACCTTTGGAAGCGTCCATAACTGACCCTTCTCTAGGACCATGAGGACAGTGTTGTCGGTCAGGGTTAAGAAGAACTCCTCTGTGTCCACCCCCGTCCCATCTTCATCCAGCACCAGGGCGACGACGCAAGACACGTGCAGTGAGTCTATGGCCTGAGAGGGAATAGCATTCCCATCAGCCCAGAAGCCCTCTACACCAAGCCGGCCTACTCAGAGCCTGCTGATTAAACATTACTGAGTGTCACCCATTTCTATAGTGAGTATGGAATATATAAAGGCATTTCCAAGTCTGTAAGTAGGTAGTGACTAACCCGTCCTTTCATTCCTCAATTATTTGATCAATCTGAGTCACATTGTTACTTGGCCTGATGACATGCAATAAATGAGTACAATGCGGCCTCACCCTCCACTCCTCTCTGCCGTGTCACATCCACTCTTCTCCTCACCTTGTTAAGAAGATCTTGTAGCCCATCAGCCATGATTCCCTTCTTGATGCTGCGATCAGCGCTGGTGACCCGGAAGGGTTTAGGCCGAGGTGTTCCGACGCTCAGTAGCTGCTGGGTCACGGAGGCACTGGCGGACACACTGGCCGTTACACACCTAGCAGAGACGCATGCATGCCGGGTCAAATGACGGAACAAAAAAAAGCACCGGAAAATGATGCTAGTTTTCATTCTGTTAATTGTGTCTGTCACTCTGTCACTGTGCTGTCAAAATAATCAAGTGTTCAACATCGCTGAACGCAGTCTTAAGAGGACCAATGGCAGCCCGGCAATGAGGATGCACCACTCAGCGTGGCAGCGTCAGGCACTTACTTGGAGATTGAGGCAGGGGACAGGAGACTGAGGGACTTCATAGCAAAATCCATCCTTTGGAGCCTCTGCTAACAGCACCTAGAGATGTATCAACGTAGTCAGTACATTTGAGTTTACAACACCTGCCTGGCAAATCAGGCTAGATGCGACACATCCACTGACATCATTTAACGTCGCTGTTACTAAATCAATCGTCATTTTGGTAACTTACTTTGGTTTTAATATTTATTTCTGTGCATAATATCCAAGGGTCTAAGTGAGCCATGGATCAAGACCAAATAGCCTAATTAAGGGAGAACATCACAAAAAACACTTTTAACAACATATCAACTCCGCAACTCTAACTAGTGACTTGGTTCATAACACCAAAGCTCAGCACCAAAACATAAATATCAGAATTGACATTAATATTGTTGCGGAGAAATAATTTCACGCTGAAACCCGAATATAAAATTTCAATGAAATCCACTACACTGAGGCTTAATTAGGATAATGTAGTAAAGCTTTCTCAGTCAAATCATTTTCTTTTTAGATCATTTTATATATTTTACATGCGATACATCGAGACAGAAGGCAGAGAAAATTACAGAATACGCTTTTCATAGTCAAAAGTACCCAAACTCTTGTAATACATTACATTCAACATTAAAACATACCAACCTTCCAGTGGTTACCAGGTCAACTTACATTTTCAGTAATGTAATTTCTTTTTGCAACCCTACTAGATAACATCACATCTGTCTCTAAAAAAGACAGTTTGACTAAAACTATATATTTCGACAAACAAAATCTTAAGGCTGAAATCAACTAAATGTTCCTACCTACACGTTTCAAAGGAACAGAAAACACAGCAGTTTATCTCTAAATCTCCAGTCGATTCAGTTTTGCTTACCTTCTTTGACTTCCTCTCCTCTATCTGGGATTTAAATCTAAATCGAAGGATTCGAGAGTCTTCACTGTTGCCCCTTTATTGCGTCACTTTCTTTCACCTTTGTTCTAATCAGCAGACAGTATGTAGTCAGTTCAATTGAGCAACACTCTGGACCCTCCCACTGTCCAGCCCCGTAGACTTTAATGCTGTGCAGTCAGATGCGTCACTCCTATTCTCTCTTCTGTCTTTCAAGTTAATGCTTGTACATTATTTTGAATTAAGTCGTATTAAATGATCAGATGTGAACAGACATTCAACTGCCTGCCAGCTCATTGTAACTACCACTTTAAGACAGAAGATATTTCATCCCTCTGTGTCCTTACATTGTGGATTTGTCTACTGATATAGCTCCAAAGCGTTGCCTGACCCTCCCTGACACCACAGTGTAATATACACTGGTAGTCAAGTGCTCACGTTATAATGACATCATCAACTAAACAATGACACATTGTTCTGAAACATACTAATCCCTTCCATAAAATATACATGTACATATGTCTGAATTGTCATACTCGGTCTTGGTTTCATTTAGAAAATGCAGAATGTGTTATCATTAAAAGTAAATCAACTTGCATGTTGCCCATCTCTATTGAATCAACTTCATGGCCTACCCGAGAGCCTGAAAAGTGGAGGTTGAGACTGATTTTACACAAACCAGACATGACAAAGAAATTTATATGTTGGATTTCCACAAAATGTTTATACAAAGAATGATCAATTGGAATAAGCATTGCTGAAATTATAGATTTGTATCAAAAAGCATATCAAATTATTGTGGGAATATCAAATTTGTAAAGATTTCACTCTGAAACTCAAAATACCCATACAGTATATTCAAAGTTGTCAATACTCAAATGTAAGTAAAGAAAGTTATTACGTTTCTAGTTATATTACAGAAAAAGCAGTAAGGCTTAAGATGTCACCAATTGCTTATTTTTTATCATCTTCAGATTAAACATTATGGTGTCTGAAATAATCCTGAATCTCAACTAACCTCTACTCACAAGGGATGGGGAAACATGTTATGGGAGCAAAGATAACTTTTTCAAAACACAGTGTCAAAACCTTCTGCATTCCTTTAGTTTGGTGCCACTACTGAATTATTTCACAACATTCTCTGTCGCCAATTATTTCACACACTGTCTGTGACCCTCTTGCTTTCACATACAAAACTGTCCCACAGCAGTAAAGAGTATTCACAAGTGTTCCGCAGAACAGGAACATTTAGACATGCACATGAAAACAATATAATCCTGCATTTCAAATGTAAACCGAGGAAACAGACATCTGACAGGTATGGATCAGACAGTTCTATTATAAAAGCACATGGAGGTTATGATGGACTGTGAGATGCGCAGGAGGAGTGATTATCATTATTTGACTGCATTTAGATGACAACATTGTGCTGTTTATGCCTAACACACACCAATAGGAGCCGGAAGTAGGGATGTCAGGAGTCTCAGTTACCTCAGAATACGTTCAGAAATTCATTTGTATTTACTGTCCGTCACCAACACACACACATTGACCGTTTCTCTGTCAGCTGAGTATAAGGTGTGCCATTATTGTTAGCTGTTCACTACATCCATGCGCTCCTATTATCAGCACCTCTTGATCAAAACATATTTCCGCATCATCACAACCCACCCTGACTCCCGATAGTTACCTCATAACCTGACGCGGCCTTCTGGCGCTAGGTCTAAAGAGGTCCAGCTCCAGAGGAACAGGCAGGACTCAACGATGTAAGCTACAATGGCCTGAAGTAAAGTGTGGAATGTGAATTGGTTGAGCGCATATTCAGTCTGCACAATAATTAGGAATGATATAAAGTCTATTAATAATATTTGGAAAGACTGCCTTCTGGCTTCAGTTCAACGGAGCGACGGTGCGTTTTCCCACAGGTAATCGTTAAGGAGATGGAATGTCTAATATAATACTCTACTCGTGAGAATGACTGTTTCTTTGCTGCATTAAGCACACGCTACTCAGAGACCCTTCATTTAATCTGAATGTGACGGGTGAGTGTAAATGTAATTACCACAAAAACCCACTTCTTGGTATTCCAAAGGCCTCTCCAATGCCTGTCTGCACTCTGCAGTGTCATCCAACTGGCCACGATTAACTGCACCTGTTTGAATCACATGACCAAACAATTTGGTCTTCTGTGTTTAAAATAGTCCATCAACACTGAAATACACAATATAATGATCTTAGTCATTTTGACAGGACCAGAGGGAGTAATCTTACATGTACCGCAAAACATTGCCACGGTCTTTTTTATGAAAGGTTGATTAGTTGTTCCAATGCATATCGTCCAGCTTTGTGTGAATATCGACCTCATGTGGACAAAATGACAAATTACTTCCCCACAGCTGTGAGGTTGCTGTCAGTCGGTGTACTGCATTTTGCCATTAGCCTTTCAACGCAATAGGAGAGGTATATCTTGTAATGCAGAGAAAGGGCCTAATTCACTAACGCTGTAACCGCTCTGATGCCCCTCAGACAGCTTCAGGGGTAATAAACAATAGTAGGCTGCGTTAAGCTGTCAACTATGTTCTTGGTTATGTAGCAAAGTTCCCAGACATTTGGCCACAGGGTTCAGTGACTCATCTGTAAAGTATTTTCAAATATCTGTTTGTACTAAAAGTACCTCTTACCAAACTTTTTTCATCTATGTTGGTAGCTTAGGCTTAGTAATAGACTACACTACGCTTCGCAATATAAACCCGAAGGGGAGTGAGAGCCTGCATCACTATAGACTTTGGGCTAGGATAGTTGGCTCATGAGGAATGTATAATATTCATAAGATGTGGTTTTAGGAATAGAGAAATTCTAGAAATGTGTGATTTTTAGTTGTTGTATGTGACTTGATCTAAAACAAAAAGTTATAAATGCATCAAGAAGTCTTCATATTTAAAAAATATTTTTTTTTACAAATTTATGAAAGATTATAAAATGATAATTGTTGTGCCTAAATTACCCTTGGTGGAATTAGTTCCATGGACTGATAGAATAATAAAGTATTTAGAGAACCTATACACCACCACCCTTATATACCACATTCTCTCTGTCAAATATTGCATTTCAAACACAGATTCAACTACAAATGTGAAGGCATGTCATTGTAGGATCTGAGCCCCTTGACAACCGCGTACGCGAGTTATTATTACTACCACTATACGACATGGCTGATTTCTAACATCATCTACAAATACTACAGTCATGGTCCATACTGTCATGGTATGGGAAGGCATGTCATCTACAAATACTACAGCCATGGTCCATACTGTCATGGTATGGGAAGGCATGTCATCTACAAATACTACAGTCATGGTCCATACTGTCATGGTATGGGAAGGCATGTCATCTACAAATACTACAGTCATGGTCCATACTGTCATGGTATGGGAAGG
>JACXGJ010018222.1:0-10428 GCA_016801105.1 Esox niger
GAGGAGGGGTTGTGTGTGGTGTGTTATTGGAGGAGGGGTTGTGTGTGTTGTGTTATGTGTTCATTGGGGGGTAGAAAGGGGCTGGGTTGTGATTGGTGTATGTGTACACAGGTGTATTCAGGGGGTGTAAGCAGTTTTCATAAAGTTGGATGTGAAATGCTTTGCTTGGGGGTGTGTGGGGTCTGGTTGTGTGGGGGGGTTGTGTGAGGTGTCTGGTGTTTGTGGTGATGTGAGGTATGTGTGGTGTTTATTGAGGGAGGGGGGTTTCTAATATGGCGGTGTGTGAGTGTGTTTGAGGTATTTTTTTGGTGCGTGTGTGTATGTCTGTGTGTGTGTGTGTGTGTGTGTGTTTGTATGGTGTTGTGTTTGTGTTTGTGTAAGACAGGTTGTGTGTCACTGAATGACAGTCTGCTCCTCTGCTTCTTCCACAGTGTGGATCATGGTGGAGAGTGGAGGTTGAAATCAGGGCCAAAGAAATGTATGTGATTTATTATACAGAACACATATACAGCTGGTGTGTGTGTGGGGGGGTTTGTATGTACATGTCTGTTTGTGTAAGTTTGTGCATATTTGTTTCATTCTGCATGTGTGTGTATAATATGAATGATGATGATGTGTAATATTGTGTCTTGGTCTCATCCATCAGATGTCTGTGATCTCACACTGGACCTAAACACAGTAAACAGAAACCTCTCTCTGTCTGAGGAGAACAGAAAGGTGACAAGGAGGAGAGAGGAGCAGCTGTATCCTGATCACCCAGAGAGATTTGAGTACTGGCCACAGGTGTTGTGTAGAGAGGGTCTGTCTGGACGCTGTTACTGGGAGGTAGAGAGGAGTGGGAGAGGGGCTTATATAGGAGTGACATTTAAAGGAATCAACAGGAGAGGAGGGGGTGACTGTTGGCTTGGATACAATGACAAGTCCTGGATTCTGTTCTGTTATGATGACCGTTACTCTGTCTGGCACAATAAGAAGACAACTGACATACCTGTCACCTCCTCAGACTCCCACAGAGTAGGAGTGTATCTGGACTGGCCAGCCGGCACTCTGTCCTTCTACAGGGTCTCCTCTGACACACTGACCCACCTGTACACATTCAACACCACATTCACTGAGCCCCTCTATCCAGGGTTTGGGGTTAATTATAACTCCTCAGTGTCTCTGTGTCAGATGGTCCCTGTGTCAAACACAACATGATGTTTCACTCTAATCATGGTCATGTTCAGTAGGACACCGTAGTAAAACACTGACAATAACTCTCTAGTACTGAGTAAATATTGCATATGATTGTAAATATTCCTGGTTAAACACCACTGAAGATGTAACCTGTAAACTAGAGTCATTAATCAACAGAAAGAATCACCACACTGGTCTGTAAAACCTTCTCCTCTAGAGATCATTCATCTGGTTGTTATTGTTAATCATTGGTGTTTGTAAACATTGATGTCTCTAGAATGTTTTTTTTTTATTGTTGACAATTAAATTGTTAAATTTGACAATATTTGTTCCCAGATTTGACAGAATTGTAGACTTTAAACAGAAATGACAATATAACGTGTGTGTGTGTCAGTGTGTGTTTCTGGACAGATATTATGCTGTTACTAATTAACTAAACCCAGACCACCAAAGCCATTGGATTGATGTGACAGTTGACCGTCCATCAACAGAAACTTAGTTAATGTCCTCCTGTTAACTTTGACATGGGCATAGGTAAGGATCCAAGCGCGGACCGGAGTAGAGTAACAAAGGCACAGACGAGCGATAGGCAGAGTTGTTGGGGACAGGCAGAAGGTCGAGAACCAAGCGGGCGGCAGAAGGACAGGCAAGGAACAGGCAGAGTAGTCGGGGACAGGCAGGTGGTCGGAACACAGGCAGAGAGCAAAAGTACAGGCAGAGATCAGGCAGAATAGTGGGGAACAGGCGATCGGTCGGTAAACAGGTAAGCAGGACGGGAATCTGGAAAGCGTGAGATGTGGCATGTAAACATGAACCATTGATCTGGCAGGGAACAGTACTTATAGGGTGTGGTGATGAGAAGACTGTGAACCGGTGTGTGAGTGGAGATTGAAGACAGGTGCGAGGACAGGTGCGCGCTGGGATGTTCACGGGCGCGAGCACCTGCCTCTGCGTGCCCACGGAGGCAGAGACGTGACAAACTTTGCTACTAACCATGAAGAAATAGTTCAATGTAGCACACGAGGTGAACAGAAACTGATAGAAACATGGATAGAAAACACACACATCTTCTCCTGTGTTTCAGGGTCTCTGTCCCCTCTGATCCAGTGTTTCCTCTCTACCTTCCTCTCCTGTCCCCCTCTCCCTTTCTCTTCCTCTTCTCTTCCTCACTTCCTCTCACCCTTCTGCAATCTTTGCTCTTCCTCCTGTTTTTCTCTTCCTCCTCA
Source organism: Esox niger (assembly GCA_016801105.1). Taxonomy (NCBI): domain Eukaryota; kingdom Metazoa; phylum Chordata; class Actinopteri; order Esociformes; family Esocidae; genus Esox; species Esox niger. The sequence continues at coordinate 2,403 of JACXGJ010018222.1, forward strand.
TCTCCCTCTGCTCCTTTCCAACTCCCCTATCTTCCTCTCCTTTCATCCTCTTTTTTTCATATTCTATTATGAAAAAAAGAGGATATGACTATTTCATATCCTTTCTATTACTTCCTACCCTTCTCTCCTCCTCTCTTCCTCTCATTTTCTTCCTTTCATCCTGTCTTCCTCTCCCAATGTCCATATCTACACTCTCACTGTCCTCTCATTCCTCCTCTTGCCCTCCTCTGTTCCTTTCATCCTCTCCTGCTCTCCTCCTTTCCTCAGCTTACCATCTCCTCCTTTCTCCCCCTCTGCTCTTCTATCTTCATCTTCCTCTCCTTCTGCTCTGCTCCTTTCTTCCTATCCTCTCTTAATCCCCCTCTCTCCTCTGTTCCTGCCCTCTATGCTTCCTCTCTTTTCTCTCCAACCTTTACTCCTTGTTCCTTTTCCTCTGCTCCCCTCTACTCATTTCTCCCTCTGCTCCTCTCTGTCATCATCACTTCCACCCTCCTTGTTGACTCCATTTTCCTCTACTACTCTTTCTCTACTTCTGGTTTCTTCTCCCCCTTTACTTTTCTCTTCTCTCCCTCTTGTCTTTGTCCCTCCTGCTCTTCTCTTCCTCTCCCTATATCCTGTCCCTCCTATCTTCAACTCCCCTATCTTCTGCTGTCTCCCTCTAATCCTGTCTTACTTTTCTCTTGAATTGAATTACACCTTACTACCTCCTCTCTTTCTCCCCTCCTCTTATCTTCTACTCTCTTCCTCTTCCCCTCTGCTCCAGTCATCTCTTTTCTCCTCATCCTCTGTCTCTCCTATCCTCCTTTTTCTCTGTTTCATCTCTCTTCCCCTCCCCTGTCTCTCTCCCCTGCCCTCCCCTTCTGACGTCCTATCCTTCTCTCAGCGATTGTGTGGTTGAGTGAAGCGGACCAAGCGTAGGCAGAAGATTGCAGCTCTGTGTTTTCTTTAATTGTAGACAAACATACACAAAACAACAGAACATAAAGCAAAGAGCACCGAGATAAACTGCAAAATGAAAATAGATAAGCACACTACTACTTACATCAACAGACATGGAACAATGACACACAACAGAGGGGAGCAGAGGAGGAACATTTAAACACATAATAATTGGATGATTGGGACCTAGTGTGAACAATGAATGACAAGACAAGACAAATGAATGGGATGAGTTTATAGCGGTTGGTGAAAAGGAGAATGCGGGAGATGGTGGAGCAATACGTCACCTCACCGTCACAACATTTCTAAAGCAGTTACAAAAAACAATACCATTTGTGTTATAATGTATTAAATAAACTGTTTTTAACAAGTGCCAAACTATATAAAAGTAAATAACATAAATAAATTAACTGTACAATATATTGTGTTTATTAAAGCCTTGGTGTTCTACCTGAAGTCCTTTTATTATTTCACCCAATAGATTTGGGATCTGGTCGATACTGGCAATTTGTCACGGTCCCGGCCTGCTGGGCCGTTCTGTTTTCTGTGGGTCTGTGATTTGTCATGTCCTTGTTTGGTCTCTCCTGTTCTTGTTTCAGTTAATCAGTTTATTTCTTTCACCTGTTTTGCCCCCACCTGTTTCTGTTCTCCAAGTTAGTCAGTGTATTTAGTTTAGCCAGTTTTTTACTGTCTTTGTTGAGTCATTGTCATTGTTACTGTGTTTGTTGTTGTTGCTGTTTGTTTGCTTGTTTGCCGTTCTGCTGTCCTTTGTTTTTTGGACATTAAAGTATTTTGCTGCACCTCTGCATATGCCTCCATCTCCCTGCTTGGACTCCCTGCGCTACCCTGACAATATTCTTTCAAATTATTTATTGCTGTTAGAAATCAGCCGTTTCGTATAGTGGTGTATTAATTATCCGCGTACTCGGTTGTCAAGGGAGAGAGTAGATCTTTTTTTTATTGCAGCATTAGATAGTCCTGTTCATGAGGTTACCGACCTGGTCTTCCTTACTCTTCTCTGCTCTCAGTAATGGGGGTTAACCAGCTATATATACATTGAGGGGCCTTTTTACCCCCGACACCAACTGGTCAATGTAAACTTCCTGTGGTTATCATAGCGCAACCTGCAGGGAGAATCTAAACAGAGAGGTTTCTGTTATTCTCATTATCTAGGCATATTAATTTCTAATGAAACGTACATTCATATTGTAGTTGTTAATGCTCAGATCCCCCTATCAAACATTTAAAGAAAAACATTACATGTTTGATAAAACATTACAAGTACAATTAAATTCCTAATCAAAAGGAAAGGTCCATAAACTTATGTTACAAATGACAAAGACAAAACAAAAAAGGAGTATCTGACCAATGAGCTATTATTGTTCCTCAAATGAAAATGAATATAAACAAGACAATTGACACTCCACACTGACACATAAATCAATGTATGACAGTCACCAATCCCTCCCCCATCTCAGATCATAAGGGTCGAGAAACATTTTTTAAATCAAAAGGCTAATATCAGTGTTAACAGTGTTCATCAGAAAATCTGTCGAAAAACATGACATCATGATGAAACATCCCCCAAGTCCAATGAACAATCAAAACCCCCCTTGTCCATATCATGATCCATGCGACAATTTCATACAAAAGACTTATGCATATCCGTTTGTACCTGTGGAAGATTATTCCTTTAAAATAGGGAAAACATCTACCTTCGACAGGGACCACCTATAATAGGGAACTATTCACTGTCCAAACATACCATGATAGCTGTCATAATGTAGATCATTAAGCATCATCACAAATACACCAAAGTCCAATATTGGGATTGTCATCGTACAGTTTCCCACCCGTCTTGCGAGAAACAAACCTTCATACATATGTAATCACCATATCAGTTCATTAAGGAAAATCATAAATTGCAAGGAAAAACTTTAGTTTTCAATCAAGTGTCCTTTAGTTCTCGTCTTCAGTTTTATTTGTCTTGCATCCGTGATGAAAAGTTCCAATATCAGTTATTGCAGTCAGTGTGATGTGGACCCAGCAAATGGCCTGGTTGTCCTAACAAGTCAGTGTAGGTGTGTAAAGGAACATTGAGTTTCCAAAACTTCACAAATTCAAGATAAACACCACAACAGTGTCTCCCACTGTGTTGGAACCATGTGACCTTTCCAGTCAACTGTCCCGTGGTACTCTGACCTGTAGCATGTTGAGTCCTTCAGGACTCAGGTGGATTCTCCTCTCATCTCGTTGTCGATGATACATCTAGAAATGGAGTGTGAACCCAAGTGATCTGACCCAGGCATCGTTCTGCCATGTGAGTGATCAGGCAGATTTGAAACAGATTCAACCAGTGTTGTTGTTGAAATCCTTCCTGAACATGTTGCTGGTACTCACACACTCAGTTGTCTGTGTCCAGGCAGTGACGTGATGCATCATCAGAAGCGGGGTTGTGATGTCCCAATCTGTTGAATGTATAACTGCATAACAACGATTCAACAGTCCATCTGACTTTCATCCTCTGGGTATGGTTCCAACAATGAAGACAATAGGTCAGTCCGGAAAACTCAACTCTATTCAACCATAAAACTGTTAGACATGACATCAAACAAAACAATCTACAAGTGAACCAATTAAAAACCTCCTGCAAATGTAAAATGTAAAACATAACAGATGCAGATGCTCCGTTATAACTATGCAAACAGGAAAACTCAGTTTTTAATTGAACTCCTTATAATTACCAATTTGATTTGCTTTAAGCCCTAAGCTCAACTCTTTCCTATCATAATCAATTATCACATAATACCACATATCCCCCCTGCTTTCACATCATTAAGTCAATTGAAAGTGACACCATGAGTGAATGCAGAATAATGACAAATACGGCCACAGGAGGCGCCATCCTGAACCTGCACTGGCCATCTTTTCAGGACGGACATGAAAAACTAGAGAATTGGTGATAGGGATGGATCTATAATCCATTCAATAAGTAGTGGCATCCTGTACATTCATCAAAACAAAAGTGAACATGTTAAAAAACAAACATTCACTATCAAAGAGATCAATGTGCAACACAGTCGCTTGTGCAAAGGAATTATAAACCATACAACCTATTAACAAATACAGAGCTAAACAGATCTCAAATTCTTATTTTGGCTATCATGCATTTATAAATTATTGTAGTGTCTTGGCATATGTCTAACTAAATTGGTTTGCCCACTAGGGGATAAGCTACACAACCAAATGGTAGGAGAGATCCTCCAGCCCAATTCCAGTGGTCTATCAACTGCAACCACCAGGGTGATTATATTAGCATATCCACAGCACCAAAATTCTACAGGGAATGACCAAATTACCTTGTGACAAAAACAATGTCTTGATTAACCTTCTACATTTAAGTAAAATTGACATGACATCATTTTTTTATGTGTTTTTTTGTAAGAGGTTGTGATCACCAGAATGCATCATAATAGATGATTTCTGATACAGAAATGGTTCTAGGACCCAAAATGTGCAAGTAGTGAAATCTGGCCTAAAACAGCCTGGACTGTACCGGGTTAAATTCCCACACATTTAATATCTGACATGGTCCTCAGACTATCCTTACAATTTAGCCGACATAGTTTGTTAACTGAAGATTTAGAATTAGTGTCCAAACTCATCTTATATTTTTAGCTGTTTGTAAAAATGGGCTTATCATTATCTATACAGTACCTCAACATTTGGGTGGGAATTAAGAAAACTCTTAAGAATGGCAATGGAAAAACAGATGTATGTATGACGTCACCAGAATCAAGGTACGATTAGTGATCCAAAGGACACTCAATGTAGGCCTTAAACACTATTAACATCAATACCCTATTTGTTCATTAGTCAATTTACCATCTTAGAATTTAAACTCCATTAAAAAGTATCAGGCGTCTGTTTTAAAAAAGACAAGTATTATACTAGTTATCATTGGTAAATACAAATAAGAGAAACTATATTATTTAACCAGACTCAATTCAGCATTTAAAATACAACATCTAATTTATTGTGGGGAGTGAACTCGCTTTAGCTGTATAACCCTCTTTTTAAGGCTATAACAATATTGGATCTAAAAAAATCAGTCCTCATGGGACACCGCCTGTCTGCTTAACGTTAGACTATTTGGAATCTTCATTTATACAATATATGAGAGAAAACACAATTCTTTAACCTTTTTAACCATGAGACTATTTTACCAGATTAGAAAATCATTACACCAATTTCTAATTCATCGCTAGGTTTCAGATGTACCCACGTGTGCTAGCAAAATGCAGCATGTAGTAGGCCTGTTAAAGTCTACCCACATTGTCATTAGACCGTTAAGGCCTAACTATTTAAAACATTATCATCAACGCAATAAATAAGTTTGACCACAAATTACATTGTGAACATGACAAAGCACAACAAAACTGGCTATTCTTGAATACCTATAAAATCCAGTTAAAGTATGAATGAACAAAACAGCCTATTTTAAACTAATGCCTATTAAAACATGCTATATACCATCAAAGTGCATTTCAAACTGCATGTAATATTTAATTAAATAAGCTTGACTATTAAAGAGGAAGGTGATCAGGTTTCCTTGATAAGTTCCAGCTTCATTCAGGGGTTAGGTACGACACATTTTAGAAAATAAACATTTAAGAAGTCTATGAATCAATGATTATGAAAGCTCACGTCAATTCCTAGTATCGTCCATAATTCCAGGATCCCATAAAAGTGAATTCATCTCGAGACTCCTGTCGGTCGGCCTGGTAGTGAAACAGAATGAATCCGTGTCCATTCGGCTTGTCTCCAGTCCCGCATTACGACGGTCGTCCCCTCTCGGCCATCTTAACTTCCCTTTGACTTTTCTCTTAGAATGTACCACACGCTCGATCTGTCCATAACAACTCCCTCGGAATCCATCTTGTTAAACCGGAAAACTTTATTTTTCTTTCTTTCCATTTCGATTCCAGGCATCGTTGTTAATGATCCTATTCGTTCATGATGGTGGCCTATTCGCGCCATGATTTTGAAACATGAACGCATCGTGTGCGTCAGAGGCTGCAGTCCTCTTGTTGCAAGTTTACAACTGGAAGGCATTATATTTTTACTTGTACAAGTAACAGTATAACGGCCGAAAATACAATATCACTCTAATCCTCAAAAGGAAAATACAGTATCATACTATGTCGACACGAAATACAGTTCAGCACTGAAACACACCGGTCAACGCCCCACCACGTGAGACGGACTATCCGCACCCGCAGATAGATTCCACACGGTAAACACCGCAGCCTAGTCGGGAGTCATAGGGCTTCTCTCCAATTTATCTACCCATAGAGATATTTCCCACAATTTTATTCGTGGCCTAGCCAGGGAGTAACTAGGACTTTGCGACTACCAAACGCTTTTGCAATCTTGACAGTTCGTTATATGGCGTAGTTTCACGACTCACTGTTCAGTTGTTCTCCGCAACCAGTAACCAGGAAAAACAACGTCTTCCCCGCGATTGCAAATAGAGCCCATTAGCTCTCCAATTGAAGTTCAGTAGAATCGTTAAAACTTGTCCATCCGGTCGCGGTACGAAAACTGTTAGAAATCAGCCATGTCGTATAGTGGTAGTAATAATAACTCGCCTACTCGGTTGTCAAGGGAGAGAGTATTCAATGTTTATTGTAGCATATTGATAGTCTATTAGCACATGATGTTACAGGCTCAAACTCTTACCTACTCTCTTTGTCTCTCCCTACACTCTCAACTGGAATGTGGCGTTCAAGCTGTTAAATACCGTGAGGGGTGTGTTTACCTAGCAAAGCCAAGACCCTAACCCCCACACCAAATGGTCTATGCATACATTCCTGTGGTTACCAGAGCCCAACAGGCCGAATCTTAACTTTCTGTTATTCTCAACATCTAAACACAATCACTTCTAATGAACCATACATTCATATTGTAGTTATTAATGCTCAGATCCTACACAACTCTACTTTAAACAACTGACATTGCCTACAGATATGACACAAGAATGTAACCTCCTATATAGAAAATCATCAGTGTTGTCATGTCACTAAATATACTGTAGATGTAATAAGAGGGTTTCTGTGTGGGAGGGTCATTTGCATAACTGTACTTACAGGGCAGTTCTGCAGGTTTTGATCACTGGCAACAACCCCAGAAGACCTTCCTCTGATGTGGAGTATTTCTTCAGGTCAAACACATCAATCTCCTCTTCTGAAGTCAGTAACACAAAGACCAGAGCTGACCACTGTGCAGGTGACAGTTCTTCTCTGGAGAGACTTCCTGAACTCAGGTATCTTTGGATCTCCTCCACTAGAGAACGGTCATTCAGTTCATTCAGACAGTGGAACAGATTGATGCACCTCTCTGAAAAGGGATTCTCCCTGATGTTCTCCTTAATGTACTTGATTGTTTCTTTGTGTCTCTGTGAGCTGCTCCTGGTCTTTGTAAGTAGACCTTGTAAATGCTTCTGATTTGACTCCAGTGAGAGACCCAGAAGGAAGCGGAGGAAAAGGTCCAGGTGTCCAGTCTGACTCTGGAAGGCTTCATCCACAGCAGTCTTGTAAAAATGTATTTCAGGATTTTTCCTGAACAGAGTTTAAAGTGGTTGACTGTATTTGACTTATAATGATTTTTTTTTTTATTAAATGAAAGAAACACATAGAGAGCAGCTAGAAACTCCTGAATACTCAGATGGACAAAGCAGAACACCTTGTCCTGGTTCAGCCCACATTCCTCTTTAAAGATCTCTGTACACACTCCTGAGTACACTGATGCTTCATTTATATCAATGCCACACTCTTTCAGGTCTTCTTCATAGAAAATCAGATTGCCTTTCTGTAGCTGTTGAAAAGACAGTTTTCCCAGTGTCAGAATGCTCTCTTTATTCCAGTGTGGATCTGTCTCTTTTTTCCCATCATACTTTACATTCCTGTGTGTGGACTGAAACACAAGGAAGTGTGAGTACATGTCTGTTAGGGTCTTGGGCAGCTCTACTTTATCATCTGTAGTCAACATGTACTCAAGGATTGTAGCAACGATCCAACAGAAGACT
>JACXGJ010018223.1:0-10428 GCA_016801105.1 Esox niger
ATTACAGCCTGTATACATTAGAGTCTGACCCCTGTATTACAGGCTGTATACATTAGAGTGTGACCCCTGTATTACAGCCTGTATACATTCGAGTCTGACCCCTGTATTACAGCCTGTATATATTAGAGTCTGACCCCTGTATTACAGCCTGTATACATTAGAGTCTGACCCCTGTATTACAGCCTGTATACATTACAGTCTGACCCCGGTATTACAGCCTGTATACATCTCTGGAAAAAATTAAGAGACCACTGCACCTTTTTCTCTTTGTTTTTAGTGAGTAACCAAAGGGGTTCAATTTGCAGTGGTCTCTTAATTTGAACCCTTCTGTTCCTCACTGAAAACCTTCCGTTTCAACATTTTTGGAAAGGAAAGAAAAAGGTGCAGTGGTCTCTTCTAATACAGTCCGACCACTGTATTAGAGCCTGTGTATATTATGAATCTAACAACTATATTAGATCACGTGTATTTTGTCCAACCACTATATTATAGCCTGTATATTAAAGTCTCACCACCATATTAAAGCCTGTCTGTTTAGAGGTGGGAGGGTCCTCCAGCCCTGCAGAACACTGTAAGTCAAATCAGTGCTCAGGTGTTGTTAACAGCGGTATTAGTGTTAGTCAATAGTGCTCAGTGCCAGGCAGAGCCAGATGGAGACACGATAGGCTGTTGCCAGAGGAGACGCAGAGATATACAACCATGGTTCCAGAAATCTTCTGTCTCTGGGAGTGTCTGACTCTGTTTCTCTTTGTCCTTCTGTGGGTGTTTATGCCTATGAATGTGTATCTGTGAGTCTCCCTTTCTGTCATGTTTGTCATCTCTTCTGTCTCTCAGTCAAATACGGAAATTAAATGTAAAACAAAAAAATCTTTCTTAACCCGGAGGGGACTGAGTGAAGGGTCTCTGTGAATACGAATATTTACAAGATCAAGGTATTTCTTTTGTCCCTTTCCAGTTGTACAGAATAATTTGGTTTACTTGCTTACCTTGTGTTTCTGACATTTCAGTGAAAAGTTGTCCTCTTGGAACATGCAGCCTAAGAGAGACAAAAAAATGAAAGGGAGAGAGGTAGAAAGAGAGATGACGAGACAGGGAGAGAGAACGAGGGAGAAAAGGGAATGAAAGGATGAGCTAGGTTGCAGCCACTCTGCAGGATTAAAGTGGCCCTTCAGCTCCTCCCAGTGCAACCCTCTGCAGACGTGTGAGGAGTTCTAATCCCACTGAACCTACTGATGCCATGAGGCTCGGTGAGAGGATGCCATGCATAGACAGGAAGCTGACACACATATATAAGAACGCACGCTAAAAGACACACATACACACACACACACACACACACACACGCACGCACGCACATATATATAAATATATACAGTCGCAAGGCATCCTAAGTGGATGGATGGAGTCACAGGGGTTGTGGTCAATAATGCACACAATACTCCTTCATCCGGGCCTTCATCCAGGGCTCTCACCTATCTCTTTGGCGCAGACGTAGTGGTATTTGTGAGGGCAGCCTTTCCAGCAGCAACCGATGGACGCCCCCAGTCTCTGGCACTTGGCGCAGCTCTGGGGATCGGTCAGTCAGACAGACAGAGAGCTCAGTGATTAAGCACACACTCGCTGTGGCCAGCGTGTGCAGATCCTCACTAATTAGACCGCACATTTTTATTTATTCGATTTCAATGTCACGGAAAACGGGGTTTTGTTTTAATGGAGCGGTACAGCGTCAGTATAATGGCACTGAGATATGTTGAGAATAAGACAAAGAAAGCAGCAGAGAAAGTGGAAGGTCTCACCATTTCCGCTGAGGTGCGAGCAGCCTCTTTCAGACCGTACAGCCTCCCAGCCACCATGATGACCCCATTGGTCCATACAGCACAGTTCTCATGGGCCCAGTGTTCCTTGGCTTCAGCCTCCCCTTGTAGCCTCTGGAGCAGGCCTCCTCCTCCCCTGCCCTCCCCCTGGCCACTGGCCTCCGCAGCCCTCCTCTCCTCCTGCAGCTGCTGCATCCTCCTGAACCTGTCCCGTAGGGTCACACGGTGGGGGCCCCCACACTCCGCAAGGGCCCTCTCTGCTCTCCTGGGGCGCCAGGGATGGGGCTGATGATGGAGACCGCCGCAGGTACTGCTGCTGCTGCCCTCCTTCGGGGCTGTTTCCATATTCCCCTCTTCACTGCCCTGCTGCTCGGAGCTTGGGTCTCCTTTGCTTTTTGGGGTGCTGCTGCATTCCTCAAAGCTACTTTTGGAGCTTATTGTTTTCTCATGACTATCTCTATGTCTTTCAGACAGGATTTTGCGTGGGATGCTATCCTCTGGGTAGTAGGGCCCACATAAATCCCCGAGTTCCCGGTAGTTTGCTGGCTTTCCGCACAGGCAACATGTCAGACACCTGTCAACTAAGGTTTTATTAACTAAAGGCCCCTGGAGCATAGCCGAAGAGCTTGACATTGCCTTCGCAACCATGACTGGGTTTTTAATTTTGGCCTGGCTCTTTTTACGGGGTTTATGCAGTACCACCTTCAGCTCTTCATTGGGTCTGTTGACGATTGTACAGAGTGAAGCAAATTCTTGGGAGCTGTCAATACGCACATATGGACAGAATGAATGTTTGTTTTCGCTTTTAGGGCTTTTGTTAGATTTGGGGATTTTGGCTTTTTTTGTGGTTTTGCTCATCACCTGTGTAAGAAAGGGGTCAAACTCTTTCTCCTCAAACACTGTGGAACTATTCTTTTTTGATTTCTTCTGCTTTAGTCGGGGCTCCATTCCTGCAGCCTTCACAACTGCTTCAATCACCTCAATAGCATCTTTGATTCCTTTTTTAGGCCCAGGTTTTCTGTGCATCTTCAGTGGTTTGTTGCCCAACTGTTCACCTGGGGCTCTTCCTCTGCCTCTTTTTTTGGACGGGGATGAAGAGGGCTTCCTCCCTCTTTTAGAGAAAGGCGTATGGATTGCTTCAGTGGCAATCATCTGTGGGCTGTCTGTGATCTCTGCCGGTAGAACAGTTGTTGTTATTGTTGTCTCAATAGGTGTCTGTGCCTCTGTCTCTATCACTTGTTCTCCTGTTTGTATTTCTCTCTTGTCCTCAGCCCCCACCTCCTCTGCAGGAGACTGTCCACCTTTCCTCTTCTTTCTTCTCTGTTTCAGGTGCATCTCGTGGTTGTTCTTGATGGCCCTCTGTTTTGCCAACCGCGGCGTGTTGATGATCAGGCTCCCTGTCTCCATGGCAACCACCGTGGTATCTGTACTCTCCACTACCGCCCATCTTTTCCTCTTGGTTCTGGCTCTGGTGGATTTGTTAGTGCTACTTGCTGCTAGCACACCCGCTGGGTTTGATTCTGGCTGCACCCCCGTCACAGTTTTCTGCTGTACTCCTCCCAGCTGTACTGTGTTCTGTACCGTTGTGGAACTCAGCATATCCCCTGTCACCTCCTCCCATGTCTCCTCAGGGACACTCCCTGGCGCCACCACCGGGGCCTCATTCTCCTCCCTGATGGACAGCGACACAGGCTTTGATGTCACTTCCTCCATGGGCGCCACTGTGATCTCGGGTTGTGGTGTTGGGGGGTGTTTCTTAGAACTGGTTCCGGAGTTGATTTTCTGAACCATGGCTTCGTATTTCAGGCCTCTGCCTTTACGCGGAGGAAGGTACTTGGTTTTGGTGGGACACTGAGGCGGGACACTTGGAATTTCACTTACAATGTCACTGTCAGCCATTATGGGAGGAGGGTTGTCTTTGGTCAGCACAGTGGTCAGAGATGCCTTGAGATGCTGGCCCCTCTTTAGCTTCCTTTTGGGTCCTTCTTCACCTATCTCCTTGGGTTTGACTAAGGGTGACTGGTGTCCCTGATCCAACTGGAGACTTTCAGGCTGTGATTGTGGTGGTTTTGGCTTTGGACCTCTCTTTTTTTTCACTGGACGCTCTAGAGACTGAGGACTGTGTTTTCTTTTGTGTGGAAGTACAGGTGCAATTCTCGGAAGTACACCAATGATTGGTTCTGCAGGTTTCTCAGATGGAGTTACTGGTATACTGATGTCTGTAATACTGGTGTCTGTCTGGTTAGGGAATACTGAGAGGGCTTGCTCTATGCTCATAGGTTCCTCAGATTTTGATACGGCATTGGGCTTTGTTATATCTGTCAAGTTCTGAATTAGGTTTTCCTCCGCTTGCTCCTTATCTTTCTCTTTTGTAAGCTTATCCTGGGGGGGCTTTCTGGATCTCAGGATCATGTTCTTTCTGTCCTTGCCTGGAGCTATCACTTCCTGGTTCTCATCACCTTGGTTACTGTTGACACTAAAGCACTTCCGACCTCTTCCTGGACCCTCTATGACGGATTGGATGGGACCTTCCTGTTGTGTCAATTTAGACTTAGAGCCTGTGCCCTTGGGACGACCTCGGGGCGCTCCTTCATTTAGTTTTAAACCCGGTTTTGGTCCAGGTTTTGGACCTTGTTTAGTCCCAGGTTTTTGACCTGGTTTCAGGCCTGCTTTTGGTCCAGGTTTTAAACTTGGTTTCAGACCTGGTTTTGGGCCTGCCTTCAATCCTGGTTTTAAACTTGATTTGGGTCCTGGTTTTGGACTTGCCTTTGGAACAAGTTTTGGTATTGGTTTTATTCCTGGTTTAAGTCCTGGTTTAGGCCCTGGTTTGGGGCCTGGTTTTAAACCTGGTTTCCTCCCTGGTTTTCGTCTTTCAGTAGGCTGGGAATCCTTAGGAGGTGTGTCTTGGGTGTTGAATGAGCGAGTGCACATTCTGGAGCGAGAGCCCTCAACCATCACTTTGGGCATCTCACTTATTGTGGTGATGAAGTCCTGGTGAGCGGCCATGTCCATCTGATCGGAGAATAGAACACTCTTGCTGGAGGGCATGCAGGGTTTTTGGGGCGGTGAAGGGACACTCTCCCCTTCTTTCTCCACACTCAGCTGACTCCTGATCCCCACACCTGAGTGCATCAGTCTTCTTCTGCCCCGGGCGTGCTTTCGGCCGAATGCCCGTGGGTGTGCAGATGGAGCCATGGGTTCCAGCTTGGCTGAGGGGGTCACAGCACTTGGGCAGTTGATGCCTGGTTCCATGTCCTCATCGCCTTTCTTTGGCGAGGGTGGGGTGTCAGCCCAGGAGGGCGCTGAGTGCAATATCGACTTCCCTGGCAGCTGAGGAGAGTCAGGCTCCAGCACCTTGGCATCGCTGTGATCGATATGGTCCCTGGACTGAGCCGGAGCTGGAGGTGTTGCTTTATCAGTCAGAGCTGAGAAAACCGGCCCGACCGAGTGAGACTGGGGTGGAGAGTCGCAAATGGCCGAACACCTTTCTGAAGTTTCGGCCGCTACTGCTGGGCCCAGTTGTGATGTTTTGGTTTCTGTCTCAGCAGGATCTGAGTTGATTTGTGGCTCAGCACGGCCTTGGCCTTTTGTCCTGTGGCAAAACTCTCCAGAAGGATCCTCCTGCGGACTGAATCTATTATTGATGACCTCCTCAGTCGATGGCAGGCTCTCACTCTCTTCTCCTGTTCGCTCCTCTGCAGACAGAAGAGGAGATATAGAGAGTTGTTGCCTATCCTCCTCCTTCTCCTCCGCCTCATATTCTTCATTGTCTCTCTTCTCTGAGGCAGAGAGCCTCTTGTTCAACGTCTCGCCCCTTGGGGTTGGTGAGGCGTTTTCCGAGCTGTCCTCCTTCTCCGTTAAATATTGATCGTGGTCATGGTCACTGCTGGAAATAAAGGGGGATGTCTTCACTGAGCTCTCAGAATCATTGGGAGATTCAGATTTAAAGACCTCAGATTTCATCTCCTGGCCCAGGAGTTCTTGCTTGTTACTGGAGTCTGAAAAGCCTGGGGACTTCTCCACCAAGTCCCCTTCATCATGCTCATATTTGTTTTGTATCTCATGGTACATGTTGTCATCATAGCAGTAACTCTTCCCCTCTGTCACTGCTTTGTTGATCTTGCTGTAGAGAGCATGGCCTTTCTCATCCTCTTGCCATTTCTCCTGCTTCGCAGAATCACCTGTGACATTATTGCTGCTTTTGCAGTCAGCCTCACTGTCTTTAGCCTTTTTCGATCTATCGTCCTCATCATCTGCCATTTTCTCAGTCCAGGCTGACTCCTCAAAGTTTTCCTTCAGTGGCTCACCCAGACGCTGAATGTCTGGAGGCGACTGGCTCTCTTGTTTCATGGGGCTGAGGACCGTCACACTCGCAGGGGACCTCTCGTCACCCATGCTCTTCATTGGGGTGTTAGAAAGGTCTTGGACCACCTGTGACCTGGGGTCAGGGGTCAGATTGTCCCGGGAAGCCACGCTTTGCAGGCCGGATATGGAGTCTCCGGACCGTGTGGACATGTCATCCGGAGAGGTCATGGAGCAGGATGAGGTTGTGTCCAATCCTAGGTGTGTATTGTTCAGGGCCTGAGCCGGGCTCCTGCCTTGGCCGCAATAATAGTATCCTCTCTCCAGCTGCTCGTCAGAACTACTGGAGTACCCACCCTCCTGCATCTCCATGGGAAGGGGCTGTTGCTGGTGGGAGCTATATGGGTCCTGACTGGGTCCCCCACCCTGCTGACCCTCTGGGCCTCCGGTCACTGCCTTGAACTCCTCTCCCTTCTTCGACGAGCCTCCTCCACTGCTCCCGATGCTACTGCTGCGCTTGCCACCTTTCTTGTTTGCGACCAGGGCCTCGGAGAGCAACAGCTGCTGTACATTGTTGGAAATGTTCTCCACCTGGGAGGTGAGCGCGTTCAGGCTCCACAGGCTGGGGTTGGCCAGCAGTTTCTCCGAGAAGCGTTCCTTCACAGAGCCCCCCTGCGTGTAGCCGTGCTGCGGGGTCAGGTGGGCCATGCCGGGCGAGGGGGACGGGTGGGAACGTGGCGGCATCAGTAAACCCTGGTCCTGCAGACCTGCAGAGGAAGTGGAGGAGGAGGAAGTTGTCCCGGGGGTCATGGGCGGCTGGCCGTACTGGAAGCTCTCCGGATTAGTCATTAGAGGAGAAGGGGTGGAGCTATAGGAAGGCGAGCGGCCTACCGAGCGTGCGGGGGAGTGGCTTGACACGGGGCTACAGGTCTGGTAGTACTGCTCGGGGGATCTGACTGACAGCTCAGATAGACAGTAGTTTTGCTGGGGTTGGCTGAAGTGTTGGTATTTTGGGTGAGCCTCCTGGGAAGTAGGCGTGCCTTGCAGTGGAGCCTGGGGCTCATAGCCGCCCCTGGATGGAGGCTGCTGGTAGCTGTAGTTGTTCTGGGGTGGCGGTCTGTATCCCCCTTGCTTCAGGCCGCTGTGACTACCCATCTGCCTGGCGTACTGGGAGCCGGGAGGCATACTGTAGCCCTTGTAGCAGTGGGGTAATGAACTGCACTTCTCCATGTAGGACGAGGAGGAGGGGGAAGGGGAGGGGGAGTGCTGGGGATAGTGTAGGTGACCCTGGGGGTACATCAGGGGGGACTGGGTGGGATTTGTGGGATGGGGTTGGTGATGTGGGCTGGTGTAGACCGGAGCCGAGCCCTGGTGGGGCTGATGACACTGACTCTGAGAGTGAGCCAGCATGCTCTGGTCAAGATACTGGGAGGAACCAGGGGGGCCAGGCTCCAGCCTGCCCACCATCTCCTGCTCGTATTGGGCTAGTTGTGCTGGGTCATCCCACTTAGACTGCTGGATGTGGCCCTCGCTCATATACTGGCCAGAGTAACCTCCGGGGCCCATGTGATTGCTGTAGCCGCCCGCTTGCATATGCTGAGGAGGCGGAGGGGGAACTTTACTCCCCCCTCTGTAGGGCTTCTTAGCCTGGGACGTCGAACCTCCGGCACTACCGCCCCCAGCCACAGCGCCACCATTACCTTGGGGGTATCCAGGGTACGCCTGTTGGCTGTAACAGTCCTTAGGGCCAGGTAGAGGACCAGGCCCGGGTCCCGCTGCGGGCATCCCTGTGGTCGGGGCCAGGGCTTGAGCCTCGTAGACCTGCCTGCTCTGTCCATGGTGGGGGTGCTGCCTGTAGCTTTCCAGGCGTGATAACTCATGAGGCTCCTGCTGGTAGCAGGGCTGGTTGCCGTGGAAACCACTCCTCTCTCTACTGAATGACTGCATGGCTCAGCTATAGGAGGGGCAGGGGGAGGGAGGGGGCTGGGGGGGTGGGGGGTTCTGATGGAGAGAGGCGGGAGGAGTGGAGGGAGGTATGGGGAAGGAGAGAAGAACAAATCAGCGTGTCAGTACCACAGAACCAAGGTCTTCCATCTCTAGCTTCCTATTTCTAACCAGGGGGGATCAGAGACACAACATCAAATAACAATTTCCATTGATATTGCGTTCAGTGAACTAGTTAAAAAATGACACACTAGGGCTACCAACTTGAAAAAGTTTAGTTAGGAACAAACAACCAAAAAGTGCTAGGAACAAGTTTTTTTTACACTGAAGTCGGCAGTTTTTAAAAGAAAAGGTGGGGAAATATTCAAACTCATGGAGCAGCAGTAAATGCACACCACTTCACTTCCCTCGGAAACGGCATTCATTTGGGGATTTATCCAACCTTTCCCAAAACCTTTTCCTTAATCATTCGAAAACGAACGCCTATACTTAAACGTGTGTTTTTTAGTTGCTTAAACCCATCCCAATCCATAGCCCTTAACCACTCCAAATTAATAAGTTAACCTAGCCATGAAAGGTTCTTCTACAGTTTGACTGATAGTGTAAACATTTTTAAAGAACATTGAGCTTAAGATGCCCCAGCTTAACCATCAAAATATATCATCCCCAATGGACGTTTATCCCTCCCTGGAGGAATGTAGAATTTCAGAGTTAAACTGTGATGGCTTGTTTATTTTTTTGGTATCACACAACTACCGTTAGTCCTTTTCAGTCTTTCTCTTCATCTTTCCGTCTTCATAGCAGTAGATCTCTAGCAACCATAGCCCCCATTATCGTGTCTCTCCTTTCTTCACTTTGTATCTCCTTCTCCAAGCTTTATGGGAGGTGTATGTATTCTACACAGAGGAGGGAGGGCTTGAGAAGGGTGAGTGAACAGTCACCTGAACAGAGTGCAGTATGCTGGACTCTTCATGCTCCGCCCCCCCCCCCCCCACCCGTACCCAGCCCTCAGCCCGAGGGACAGTAGTGTGTTCCATCAGACAGACAGCAGCATTTTTCATCTCTGCACTGAAACTGTCTGTGTGTCTGTGTGTTGCTGTGAACCTCTCTGTGTGTGTGTGTGTGTGTGTGTGTGTGTGGCTGTGTGTTGCTGTGAACCTCTGTGTGTGTGTCTGTGTGTGTGTGTGTGTTGCTCTGCACACAGCTCCTCAAACAGGCACAAACAGCTTCCCAGGAGACTGATCCCCTGAAGCCCTCTTTGCCCCTCCATGGCATGGAACTGGTACAGTGACGATGACGGTGGTGGTGTAGACGCTGGCTAGTTGATAAACAGTGACCTAATTCGGGGATTTAGCAGAGACAGTGGACTGCCAGGTTGGACTGGTGTGCAGGAGTGAGTAATGGCGTGAGTAGATCTCAAGTCTACACAGGCACTGTTAATGTGGAGGTGTAAACTGTGTCACTGTGGTAGAGTGACAGTGTCGGCCAGTGTCCTTTGTTTCTGTTTTTAAAATACGGAGAGGATTGTGGTTATTATTGTCCTGATGCTGTGGCAGCTAGGGGCTATCCTCTGATTATGGTTTAGGAGGTTTTGTGGAATTTATTCAGTGCAATTAATCAAATAGAAAAAACAAAATCTCCTCTGCAATGCCTTCTCTTTGTCTTTCCCTCCCTACTGTCTTTTCCTTTCAAGTGTCTTTGTCTTTCTTCTACCAAATCCTGTCATATATTCAAAACAGTAGCACTGCAGGAACATAATGTGAATGCAATGCCTTGTGTTTGTGAATTAGATGCATGAAGCTATGCTTTCACCAGAAACACAACCAGCGTTAGTACATACAGCTAGTGAAGGTACAACATGGAAAAGCCTCTGTCTGCTGTCATTGGCTACACTCAGGATCTGAAACATTAAGGTGCTAACTACAGCAGAACAAAGGTTTTCTGGTGTCTTCCTCTCTTTTTTCTGTCTTCCTCTGTTTTTCTCGCTCCCTTGGTCTGCTGGGAATACTGTACTTTCTGAATCTTTGCCCCCCTCACTCACTCACCCAATCTGTACTATCTTTTTATTTCCATCTCTGTTTCCATTTCCCTCTGTTCATCTCTATTGCTCTGTACCTCTGCTAGAGAATAGAATTGAGGATGGGGCGAACAAGGGAGGGAGAGGAGAGGCTGGTGAATCGGAGGGAAGACTTGGGTCTGGATTGGAAATTATTAGTCTAAGGCTGAAAAGGCTGAGGAAGGAGAATTAAGCTTGGGAGGAGAGAAGAGGTCCTGGAGCGAAGGATACTAAGGCAAGGAGGAAGAGTGACCAACCATCTGAACAGACTGGACTGGACCAACCATCTGAACAGACTGGACTGGACCAACC
>JACXGJ010018224.1:0-10426 GCA_016801105.1 Esox niger
CTTTGTTCAATGTGTGACAACTTTGAGGTGGGGGCGTGGTCAGTGAAGATGCTACAAAGACGCCTGTCGTACCTAGATTCTTTGATTACTCGGACTGCGGTCATACTAGGTGGCCGTATATCGATTATCCCATGCGCATGTAGAATAAAAAACCTTTATAGAACTTTGGACTCAATACCGATTATTTTTCTTTAACAACATTTACTTCCAATTGATGCATGTGGTGCAGTGTAGTCTCGCAAGGCCACACCTCCAGACTTGACTGGCCTTCTTGGAGGACTGGAAACATACCTTTTAAAAAAAGTTGCCAATGACTCAATGGCAAGATTTCTATTGGAGGTTAGTTAAAAAAACTCCACTCACAGACTTGAAGGCAGGCTTAGCGTGGTTTAACTATTTCTTCAACCTGGAAAGAACACTTTTCCTGAAAATGTTTAATTCCTTCTGTACCTAGATTTCAACATATCAGAAAAGAAGCAGAGAGTGAGGAAAATATTTATTCTGTTTTGGAAGAACTATACTCTAGTCATAACATCGGGTCAATAAAGCCATTACAACTTGGCATCTTAAATGCTGTTCTGAAAAACAGATATGTTTTGGCATGCCTTCCTACAGTCTATTGTAAAAGTAGAATTTATCAAACATGGCCAAAGGTCTGTGATTAATTGAAACTGAAAATGGACAACTGAATGATATAAATGGTTTCTCTTGATAGTGGTTGACACTGCCGTGCAACCTTTTTTGTTCAGTTTAAAATGAACGTTTTCACAACACCACAAATATTTTCTTCCACATCCATGTTTCAATTTTAGCAGGAGATTGTGATAGGAGACACATACTACTTTAGAAAACCCATCATTCAGCGTTACCGGTCTTATTATAGCTCCTAAGGCAAGTGTGTAGTCCGGTCTCAATAAAGACGATTTATCTACTAAAAGGTTGTTTGTTTCTCAAAGACTGATATGGTTCACCACAAACGTGCCATACATCCACAGATTTCGATGGGGTTTTATTGGACGATTTTGCTGCTGTCTTCACTTTCACATTATACTTGTAAGCACCTGTATAAGCACTTTCAAGCAATGGATTTGATTGGGTTAATGTGTTTGGAAGCATAAGCTTAACCTTAACTCCTAAAGCAAGCAAGCAAGTTTATTTATATAGCACACTTCATACATAGAAGCATTTCAATGTGCTTTACAGTGTAACTATAAAAAATGCAATAGAATCAAGACAGTCAGATCCATCATCAGATTGTTACATTTACACAGAGGTTATTCCTCTGATAAAACCAGAACTTGCGTTACAATTGGTAAAAGACAGCAAGAAGCATCACTTTAAAGTCTATTCTGACTGGAAGCCAATGCAAAGATTTAAGAACCGGAGTGATGTGCTCTGTCCTCTTGGTCCTGGTAAACATTCTAGCAGCTGCATACTGAATGAGCTGCAGCGTTTTTACAGTCTTTTTGGGGAGTCCAGTTAAGAGGCCATTATAGTAGTCAACCCTACTAGAGATAAAAGCATGGATGAGCTTCTCTTGGTCTTTTTGGGACACCAGGCTTTTGATTCTGGATATATTTTTCAGATGATAGAATGCTTTTTTGGTGACCGATTTGATATGGCGGTTAAATGACACCAAGATTACGGACTTGATCCTTGGGTTTAAGGGCCCGAGAATCCAGCTCTTTATTAATTCTTGGTCTTTTATTTTTGTTGCCAAACACAATAAACACTTTTGGTTCATCCAAGTATTTATGTGCTCTATACAGTGACACAGAGAGTCAATTGAGTTGTTGTCATATGGTTCGAGAGCCATATATATTTGAGTATCATCGGCATAGCTGTGGTAGTTAAAGTTGTTGTTCTGTCGAATTTGGCCCAGAGGTAGCATATAGAAATTGAACAGAAGCCGTCTGAGAACTGATCCCTGTGGCCACCCTATCAGATTCATGATTACCAGAGGTGACAAAGCCCCATTGTACCCCAAACATTAACTTAATCCCAAGCCAAAGAAAGCAATTCACACAAGTGAGGATGGGCGAAATGTTATCACCACAGTAGTCATGATTTGCATTATTAAAAGAAAAATATGAAGAACAAAAATCCTGACTTTAATGCTTTATTAGAGACATGCATTTCATTAATAATTGCATTCTGTTGCATTGTGGGACTGTTGACATGCTGTACACTGCTCGCAGTTACCTACCCAAAGCTAAGCACCATTATTATGCCTTTTCACTGCACTTGTTGTAGCTACTTCACGAAGGAGAACTGTCGTCTTCAGTTAAAGATAGTTAGAGGCTCGGCTTCAGACACAAATGTCAGGCAAGGATTATGTTAGTGTAGAAATGGGAAACACTGTGTTTGTGCCACCAGGAAGAAACTATTGTGTTGTTAGCCCCCCGGCACAGCACCCTCAGCCGGGCAAGAACTTTCTCTTGGTCACTGGGAAGAAATGCCATCGACCAGTTAAACCGTTTTCCCCACTGGAGTTGGAGTCAAGACCCGAGCCGTCTTCGACAGGCATTTTCTACCGGTGGCCCGGAAAAACTGAAAACTTTAGTCATCGGCGACTCCATAACCCGCAGTATTAGACTAAAAAATCAGCCAGCAATCGTACACTGTTTACCGGGGGGCAGAGCCACCGACATAGCCGCATATCTGGGGTTGGTGCTACCAAAGTCTAAAACTGGCAAGTATAGAGAGTACAGAGATATTGTTCTTCATGTTGGCACCAACGATGTTAGGAGGAAACAGTCAGAGGTTACGAAGCAGAACATAGAATCAGCGTGTAAACTAGCTAGAAAGATGTGTCGGCATCGAGTAAATGTCTCTGGCCCCCTCCCAGCTAGGGGTAGTGACGAGCTCTACAGCAGACTTGCCCAACTCAGTCGCTGGCTGAAAACAGAGTTCTGCCCTACACAGGAGGTAGAGTTTGAAGATAACTGGCTCTCTTTTTGGGACTCGCCCGGATATAGGGTCAGGCCTGATCTGCTGAAGAGCGACGGACTTCATCCTAGCTGGAGTGGTGCTCTTTTATCTAGAAACATTGACAGGAGTCTAGCGTCACCATGAGATAGGGTGCAGGACAGGCTGCAGGCTGTTAGCCAGCCTGCTAGCATAGTGGAGTCTGCCGATAGCATAACCAAAGTAGTTAGTACAGCGTTGCCTATTGTGACTGTGACTCGTTCCAGGCTGAGAAACGTTGAACAAGGAAGCGCTAAAAATAGCAACCATATTAAGATAAAACCTTCTTCCACCTCGGTCACAAATAAAAATGACCATAATACCTCGCATCTCAAATGGGACTCCTAAATGTTAGGTCTCTTGCTCCAAAGGCAACTGCAGTAAATGAAATGATCTCTGATCATAAACCTGATATTATTGGATTATGTGAAACATGGGTGAGGCCTAATGAATTTACTGTCCTAAATGAGGCCTCTCCTTCTGGCTATATTAGTGATCATATCCCATGTGCATCCCAAAAAGGAGGTGGTGTTGCTAATATCTATGACAGTAAATATGAATTTACTTTTAAACACATCACTGATTTTCATTCTTTCGAAGTCTTGCTCATGAAAGTTAACCAGGCTGATAAATCGTTTTACATAGCCACTATTTACAGGCCGCCCGGGCCATATATGTGACGGTGAGGTGAAGAACTGCTCCACCATCTCCCGCATTCTCCATCTTACCAACAGTTGTTAACTCATCCCGGTCCCATTCATCTATCTTGTCTTGTCAATCATTGTTCACACCAGGTCCCAATCAATCCATTAGTATGTGTTTAAATGTTTCTCCTCTGCTCCCCTCAGTTGTTAATCATTGTTCCATGTCATCTGATGTCTGCGGTGAGTGGTGTTTCCCTGCGTTCATTTTAATTTCATTGTGGTGTTTCCACTTTTTCAGTGGTGTTTCCACTGCGTTCACTTGTCTAACCTTGTAGTCATGGCAGATAGTATTCCAATTTTTGGCGATTTCAATATTAATATGAAAAAGTCAGACGACCCTCTTCAAAAACCCTTTGAAGCGATATTTGACTCAATGGGTTTTACAATCAAACCTTAGATTTAGTCCTGTCAAGAGAAATCAATATTTTAGGTCTAATAATTTCCCCCGTAAATCCTGGAATATCGGATCACTGTCTTATCACATTTACCGTAAAAACAAGAAGTCCACTTGGTCCGCAAAAAATGAGTTTCAAAAGCCGCACTATAAATTCTCGGACTACAAATAGATTTCTTGATATTCTTCCTAGCTTGCTCATCAGTGACAAAGAAAATAAATCCACAAACGATCTAATCCAGGATCTTAAATCAACACTGCAAAATACTTTAAATATGGTTGCAACACTTAAAACTAAAGAATTACGCAACAAGAAACTTGCTCCCTGGTACACAGAAAATACTAGAGCACTAAAGCAAGCCTCCAGAAAATTGGAGCGAAAGCGGTGCTCCACCAAGTTTGAAGTATTCAGACTAGCCTGGATAGACAGCACACTTAAATACCGAAAAGCACTCACATCTGCTCGATCAGCGTATTTTTCCAACCTGATTGAGGTGAACGAAGACAATCCAAAATTTCTCTTTGATACAGTTGCAAAATTAACTAAAAAGCAAAGCTCAACAAGTGAAGTGGGTCTTCACTTTAGCTGTAATGAATACATTAACTTTTTTGATGAAAAGATCATCACCATTAGAAAACAAATTACTGACTCAAATAATTACAGTCCCCAAAATCTCAGTTGTCCTGAGAATGTCCTGAACCTCCCTAACCAGATGTCAATGGGGACACTGGACATTTTTGATCCAGTATCGCTAGACACATTCACTACATTTGTAATGAGTTCTAAAACCACAAATTGTGAACAAGACCCAATTCCAACTGAATTACTCAATGAGCTATTTTTGGTGCTAGGTCAGCCAATGTTGAAAATAATAAATTGCTCCCTTTCCACCGGATGTGTACCAAACTCACAAAAAATAGCTGAAATTAAGCCTCTTTTAAATGAATGTAAACAACTATGGGCCAATATCAAACCTCCCATTCCTCTAAAAAATCGGAGAAAAATGTGTTTCCCAATTACTGAATGCATTCCTGAAGACAAATAATACTTATGAAATGCTCCAGTCTGGATTCAGACCCCATCATAGTACTGAGACTGCACTTGTGAAGGTAACAAATTACCTTCTAATGGCCTCAGACAAAGGTTCCGCTTCTGTCCTGTTGCTTATTGATCTTAGTGCTGCTTTTTACACTATTGATCACTCCCTTCTCTTAGAGAGACTGGAAACACATATTGGGCTATGTGGGAAAGTTCTAGCCTGGTTTAAATCTTATTTGTCTGAAAGATATCAGTTCGTATGTGTGGATGGTATATCCTCGGAGAAAACAAAAGTGTGTTTTGGTGTTCCTCAAGGCTCGGTCCTGGGCCCTTTATTGTTTTCGCTATATATGCTGCCTCTTGGAGATGTTATCGGAAATCACAATGTCAATTTTCACTGCTATGCTGATGACACAGTTATATATTTCAATGAAGCATGGAGAAACCACCAAATTAGCTACTTTGGAAGCATGTGTTTCAGATATTAGGAAGTGGATGACAGAGAACTTCCTGCTTTTAAATTCAAGAAAAACAGAAATGCTTGTTTTAGGACCCAAGAAACAAAGACTTTTATTGGCAGATCTCACTGTGAACCTTGATGGCTGAATGGTTGTATCCCAAAAAACTGTAAGAAATGTCAGCGTAACCCTCGGCCCTGACCTCTCCTTTGATGAACCTATGATATATTTCTCAACAGTTGCTTATTTTCATCGTCGAAACATTGCAAAAATCTGAAACTTTCTATCAAAACTGATGCAGAAAAACTAATCCATGCTTTTGTTACATAAAGATTAGATACAATGCTCTTTTTTTCCGGTTACCCGGATAAATCAATCAATAAACTTCAATTTAGTGCTGCACACTGCCGCCAGAATCCTAACTAGAACAAAAACTAGAACCAATACTAGCCTCTTTACACTGGTTACCTGTTAGGGTTAGGGCTGATTTTAAGGTTTTATTGTTAACCGATAAATCAATACATGGACTTACTTACTCCTACTATCTCGCTGAAATGATCCAGCCATACATACCTGCACCTATCCTTAGATCGCAAGATGCAGGCCACTTAATTGTTCCAACATTTTCTAAATAAACAGCCGGAGGCAGAGCATTCTCTCATAGAGCTCCAATACTGTGGAATGATTCACCAATTAAAGTTAGAAATGCAAACTCGGTGCAAACATTCAAGCGTCTATTAAAGACTCATCATTTCAGCCTGGTCTATGATTAATTGTAGTCTGGCCCAGGGGCGTGAAGGTGACCAGAAAGGCCTGCTATTGTCCACCCTTGCTGTCTTGCCAGATGGGCTCTCATCACCATTGGGATGCCCTTCCTCCAATGCCATTCGGGGGCGGAGTCACAGACTTGTTGTTGTCTCTCTGTTGCGCAGTTGTTCAATTGAGCTGTACTCTGCTGGCAATACTCAGCCCTCATTCAGGGTGGTTGCGGTTGGTGGGTGTCCCTTAGCTTGATGCTTGGCAATGTGGGTGGATTGATTGTCCTGCCTGTTGGGCCTTGTAGATCTAAGGAATGCATTTTTAAAATGTTCCCTGTCTCCTGCAGTTTTATACTTAGGAAGACATGAAGTCTTGGCCCACACCTGTGGAGTACCAGGCTCTGCTCGTTGCTGTCCAAAGTACTCCTGGTTGCTGTCCAAAGTACTCCTGGTACTTCTGGTCATGCTTCCGATCTGGACTAGATTTAAATCAACTCTGGACTCAGCCCGCACGCATCCAATTTGGACTCTTAATATGTTCACCCGGCACAGCCAGAAGAGGACTGGTCATCTCTCTGTGTCTGGTTCCTCTCTAGGTTTCTTCCTAGATTTCGGCCTTCTTAGGGAGTTTTTCCTAAGCATTGAAGTTCAACACTACTGTTGTTTGCTTCTTGGGGTTTAAGGCTGGGTGTTTTTTAAAAGCACTTTGTGACAACTGCTGATGAAAAAGAGCTTCATAAAATAAAATCTATTTGATTGATTTATTGAAGAGACATTGGGAGTAGGTATAAGAGTGTGTCAACTAGATTGATGATGGTATAAACATAGGTAGTTCAGCCAGGGAAACTGAGTGTGCATTGGCTCAGCTATGTCAGCTGATGCAGGTAACTGCTCCTATCACAGTTTGTTGTGATATCCTATCATCTAAAAAGGGCAGTCTATTTAAATCAGTCAGGGTCTCACAAATTTCTGCTACACTGCTGGTCCTCTTGACATGAGTTATATGTCATGGAGCTCTGCCCCTTAGAGGGGCTTTAGCTCCTAGTGGTTTACCCCGGCCGCGTTAGTGGCCCGTAATGAAAATTCATTTTGCAATATGCAACAGCCAATCAGGGCACACCTGGCTCTCTATAAGACCCGTTAGCCCAGAGAGCGCCCACTTATGATGTCTCATGATGAAATGTTTTGCCGCTACATGCAGTTGCGCCGACCTGTCACCAGATCAGGATACTCATCGTTTGTGTGTTTCCTGCCTGGGACCGGTTCACGCTAATGAGGGTCTTCTTTTTGAACAGGAAGTAGACCAATGCCGCGTTGGATTCCAGCAGCGACGACGACAAGAGGTCTGAGGAGTACGCTCCTACGCAGGACACGACTCCTCTGACTCAGGGAGACCCACTCCCTTCCTACGTAGGCTTGGGTGGCGGGTCTCACGCTTCTCCCTCCGAGGAAAATTATAAGACGACCTCACTTCTGCTGCTTCCCTCAGCCCACCCCCTCTCTGCGTGGAGTTCGTGGGCATGATCGAGAGAGCAGCGTTACGGATTCAGCTGCCCATGCCTCCTCTGCCTAAGCCTAAGGAAGCTTCTGACATTGCCTTTGGCTACTGGGCGGAATATGTCGAGCCGGTGGATTCTCCAGTGCCTGAGGTCCAGGGTTTTTAAAGCATTTGCTGAGGCTTCCTGGTCCTCCCTAGCTTCTGTCAGAGCCCCGGTAAATCCTACGCAATCATCACCAGAGTCGACGGTAGGCAGTCTCCCATTCACTCGGCCGTCCCTCCTTATGCCATCCCTCCTCGGCCACTCAGAGTGCGTTCAGGTGAGTGCGCTCAGAGCGCCGTTGTCTCTGCACGGACCAGGCGAACTGAGAGGACGATCCCCTCCTCGCGCCTCGGTTACCGCCCTGAGCTCGGGGACCGAGCCAATATGCCTGGGTCGTGTTCAGTTCGACGAGACAGAACACCCGTCTCACCCAGTAAAGGAGTTCTCCTGTTCGCGGGTTCCTTTTTACGCAACCATCTGCCATAACCGACTGCGCCTCAAGGTTCAGGTTCTGATCGACTCGGGAGCGGATGATAGCTTTCTGGACTCTGCCTTGGTTTCGCAACTGGGTCTTGCCACGGAACCACTAACAGAAGCGATAAACGCCGTCTCTTTGGAAGGTAGGCGCGTGGCCAAGCTTACGTCTCAGACCGAACCCGTACGTATCCTTCTCTCCGGAAACCACTCCGAGTCACTCCGTTTCCTTGTAACCAGCTCCCCCCATATACCGCTGATTTTGGGTTACCCATGGCTATCTAAGCATAACCCCGTGGTCGATTGGGTGGAAGGACGCATCGTCAGGTGGAGTTCTGCTTGCCACGTCAACTGTTTGCGCGCGGCCTGTTCCCAGAGCGCACATACACCGACCCCTAGCTCTCGGACACTCAACCTATCCAGAGTGCCCACCGTCTATCATGACATTGGGGATGTATTTAATAAACAGGACGCGCTCTCATTGCCACCCCATAGGCCCTACGACTGTGCCATCGAGCTGCTTCCTGGTTCCACCTTCCCGAAGAGTCGCCTCTACTGTCTCTCCAAGCCCGAGAGGGAGGCGATGGAGAGGTACATTAGGGAATCTCTCGACTCAGGCTGCATCCGTCCGTCCTCCTCTCCGTTGGCTGCAGGATTCTTCTTTGTTGGTAAAAAGGATGGCACCCTCCGTCCCTGCATTGATTATCGGGGGCTGAACAGCATCACTATCAAGAATAAATACCCTCTTCCACTTATGAATTCCGCCTTCGACTCCCTCCAGGGCGCCACGATCTTTACTAAGTTAGATCTCCGCAACGCCTACCACTTAGTGAGGATCAGGGAGGGGGATGAATGGTTGAAGGGATTCAATACGCACATGGGCCATTTTGAGTACACAGTGATGCCGTTCGGCCTTACTAACGCCCCGGCGGTTTTTCAACGCTTTATCAACGAGGTACTGGGAGACATGATTGGTCGCTTTGCCTTCGTCTACCTGGACGATATCCTCGTCTTCTCCCGGGACCCTAAGGAGCATGTCCAGCACGTCCGGCAGGTTCTTCTCCGCCTGCTGGAGAATCGGTTGTATGTGAAGGCCGAGAAATGCGAATTTCACGCCTCGACTGTATCTTTCTTGGGG
This sequence comes from Esox niger, assembly GCA_016801105.1. Lineage (NCBI taxonomy): Eukaryota > Metazoa > Chordata > Actinopteri > Esociformes > Esocidae > Esox > Esox niger. The sequence goes on from JACXGJ010018224.1 coordinate 9,474, forward strand.
TACATCGTTTCGGAGGGACAAGTGCGAATGGACCCGTCCAAAGTGAGGGCGGTTTTGGAATGGCCGAGACCGGGCTCCAGGAAGGAGCTGCAGCAGTTTTTGGGCTTTGCCAACTTTTATCGAAGGTTCATTCGTAACTACAGCCGGGTTGCGGCCCCCCTGACCACCCTCACCTCCTGCGTAAAACCCTTCGTCTGGACCCCCGAAGCAGAGGAGGCATTCCTCGACCTAAAGACTCGGTTTACGTCCGCCCCTGTCCTCACTCAACCCGACTCTGCACGTCAGTTCGTGGTCGAGGTGGATGCCTCTGACTCTGGGATCGGAGCAGTTCTGTCCCAATGCAGTGCCAAGGATGGGGAAACTCCACCCCTGCGCGTTCTTCTCCCGCCGTCTGACCCCTGCCGAGGCGAATTACGACGTGGGGAATCGAGAACTCCTGGCTGTAAAAGTCGCCCTGCAGGAGTGGCGACACTGGCTGGAGGGAGCCGACCAGCCATTTATCGTTTGGACAGATCACAAGAACCTGGAGTATATTCGGTCCGCCAAACGTTTGAATCCTCGCCAGGCCAGATGGGCACTTTTCTTCGGTCGCTTTGCTTTTACCCTCACCTATCTTCCGGGTTCGCGAAATGGAAAACCCGATGCCCTGTCCCGTGTTTTCTCGAGGGAGGGGGACACGTGCGCTCTTCCTGACGCAATCCTGCCGAAGGATTGCGTAATCAGTGCTGCGCTGTGGCGGATCGAAGAAGAGGTAAAAGCAGCCCTCCTACACGATCCCGGTCCTGGTAACGATCCCCCCGGTCGGTTATTCGTACCTGAGTCGGTCCGGCCAGCAGTTTTGAAATGGGCACACGCTTCCAAACTAACGTGCCATCCCGGTCTGACACGCACCCTGGCATTTCTTAACCGGCGTTTCTGGTGGCCGTCCCTGCGTAAAGATGCCCGGGACTACG
>JACXGJ010018225.1:0-10425 GCA_016801105.1 Esox niger
CCCTCTGGTATACTGGTCATTAACTGAACCGTATTCCCTCTAGTGAACTGGTCATTATCTGAACCATATTCCCTCTGGTGTACTGGAACTGAACCGTATTGCCTGGCTAGGCAGTGAACCACCACCACACACACACACACACACACACACACACACACACACACACACACACACACACACACACACACACACACACACAGAAATACTCACACTTTCTCTGGGTGGTAACCACTTACCCAATTAAACTGGACACGCTGTAGCAGTGGGATTCAGTCAGGGCCTATTTATCTAACCACGGCAGTTCCAAATGAGGCCTGCATGCTGTGTAAAGCAGCGTTCCCGGCCTCATCCATACAGTAATTATCTTTATTCGGGCCTGTGGGAGGCAGCCCAAGAGACATCTAATTACAATCAAGCGAGGGACGTTAACTGGCCATGCTGCCCAGTACCCTCCCTGATGAGAAGGTGCTGCCAGGCTGGGTTGCCAGGCTGTAGGGCAGGGAGAGGGGCTGAATGGGAGGACAGGCTGTGGGACTTGGAAGCACTCCTCCCTGGGTGAGAAAGTAGGGAGCACATCCCCCCCCCCACAGACCCTCTGCTGGTCCTCACCCCTTCCTATAGCTCACCAATGACGTGATGGGCGCTCTCTCACACGAACAAAACACTTGTCTTAATTTATTAGGTGGAGGGGGAGGGAGAACAGGGGGGCCGCAGAAATCTGAATTGTCAAAGCCCACTGGCTGTTCAGTTGAAAATGAAGCAGATGAATCATCTTTGATGTAAGATGAGGAAATGTGCTAAAATTAATCATTTTGATCACGACTTAACTCTTGGGGTATGTTTGGAATGAATGTTTTTTAGGGTACAACACGCAGCTCAAAGCGTACATACATAAATATATACACACACGCACACACATGCACATGCACACACGAATGAAATAGCTGTCAGCTCTGTGGCGGAGGGCACTTGCTAGGAGCGCTGAGAAATTAGGCATGTCATAATCTTTGCTAAATATCCCAGCACTCTGCTACTTCAACTTTATTAGCTAGGCATTACTTCTACGCTTCAGAAGCCCGTGCGAAATGAGTGGTTCATAAAGCCATGCCAGCATATCAGACTCATTTCATTAACTGATAAGTAAATCCACTGGGATTATTTTCATACACATTTCTAAATCCTGAGTAATCGTCATATGGAAATTTGGTCTAATTTGTGTCTGTGAATTATTTCCCGTGTAGGTGTTACAAAGGTGACGAGTTTTGACTTGCTCCTTTCACAGACCTCTTCTGACAGGTGAACGGCTTGATATGCTCATTGTTTGGGGTTGTTCTTCTGGAAATCACCTGCCACTCACCATTACATTAACCAGTCAGATGTCCAGGTGCATCTAGTCGGTCAACAACCTAATTGCTCGGTTTTCTAATTATATTTGCTTATGTTTGAATGATAGTCTACCCTGTGTCAGGGGAGTGTTAGTGTAGGTAAGGGAACTATATACCTCCTGGGTTTTTCATACTGAGCTGAGCGGCTCACGTTTCCCTGGGTTGAGTTTCACAAAGCATGAGGCAGATGGAAGAGAGGAACAAAGCCTGACCTGAAAGCCCTTCCATAGAGAAGTTGAAGTATTGGGAAATGGCGTGTTTCTAGTGTACTGAATCTGCTGTTGTACTGTATCAGCTGAGTTTAAGCTCACCTTTGGTAACCTGCAAAGTTGTCCAGCCCACCACCAGTGTGTTTGGGTGTCTGTCTAATGGCGGGTGGGGTTGGTCTACTCCTAGCATCTCTGCCACAGTCGTGGCATTCCAACCATTCCCCTGCTACCTGGGAGAAGTGCGTGTCCTTCGACAGCTGGGTATTTATAGCACTGAGGAGCAGCTGCCTGCCTGCCTGCCTGTCTGCCTGCCTGTCTGGACACCTTCCACATCGGCCATGCTGTGGACATCAGACTGAGCGCTTCAATGAAGGGGCTATTCTTAATGTTGCCTCAAATTACTGAAGCTGAAATGTGTTTGTACACAGTCCTCATCCATTGCCTTCCATTTGCCATTCATGTAGAACATGAAGAGATCTGCACTAGGCAGCTAAGCTGTAGGAAGAAAAGTAAGCCTCTGATCAATGCAATGTCAGATTTATGCTATTGCTGTAGGTCATTGGTGATTATAGTAATATTTTATACATGCATATGCTTTCTATACAATTCAGTATTGAAACCTCTGGACTCATTCTATTGTGCAGATTTGCTTTTTATTCTATTACTGGGGCAAACTGTCACACACGTCATTGCCTTTGGTTGGCTGGTAGCCAACTCCTAAATGGCAATTTTTTATAAAATACTAAACATTTAAATCAACTCCTTGAGCATTTTTTATGCTTCAAAAGCTTCTGTCCTTCAAACATTGTCATTCTTTATGAAGATATAATGGGTTGCCAAATCATGAAAGGTGCACTCTTTTATTAAACATTGTCATTGTGTTTATAGCTTAAACAGTTTTACTTTGAAATTGCTTATTTGAAGGGAAATACCACATTAAAAGCTCTAGGTCAATCCAATTCCCAATACTTTGTTCTATAAACATAAATAATGAGTGGCCAAAAAATCATCCTGTTGTTGACAAAGTATTTAATAGTATAGCATTTTAATTAACTAATTAGATTTACCTGTCACCATGTCTTGTTATTTCTGCAGACTTTGGCAGACCTCCCACATAAAGGAAAGACATTTGCGAAAATCTTAAAGATTTAGAGACAAAACATTTCTGCAAAGCAAAATATAAATTGTGAAATTAGTAATGGATCATATAGTGCTCCAAAGATTTTTGCTACATTTTGGTTTGAGTTGAAGATGCATCAAAAATCTTAACTCTCAGGAAAGCCCCGTGAGAACCTTTCTAGTTGTTCTCATTGTTCAGTGTGAATATTTGGGTAGTAAGTAAAAAATGTAACCCATGTCAGTTGAAAACTCTAAATATCTGATTCATTTTCTTGTAATTCTGATTTCATGAGAAGCACATTTTTAAATCCAACAATGAAAATAAAAAGGCTGTGACCATAAATTATATTTTTCATGGGAGAAAATCATGATTTATAATATTGTTGATACATTTTGTGCATTTACATTGTAAGAAGTCTGTCATCTTTCAACAGTATAAGAAACAAATTTGAAATCTTCGATGGAAACAGATTTTTTCGTTTCTTGGATCTAAATAGCATCATGATTGCTTGTTATTCCCCAGAGAGAAACAAGAAAATCATCCACAGTACAAAAGGTCATAGAAAAAAACAAAATGACCGTCATGCTTCTTTTGGAGGGATAAAGACATTTCTGTTTTCTCCAACCCAATGTCAAGCTTTTTTCTGGTTGCCGATCAACAAGAAACATCCATGTCGGCGGACCGAAAGGTCATGATGAAAGCGTTTTGTTTGTGTTCGTGTTAACCTAATTTGTGTTCGTGTTAACCTAATTTTTAAATCCATTATACTACGCTCAGAGTGTCCATCTGAAATATGTAACCGATGCATAAGAGAAAGAAAAATACCAATATTCTTGGGGTTGTAGGTTATTGTGATATTTTTCCTCACCTGTCTTTTTATAGAAACTTAAGAGATATCCTGATTGAAAAACAGTATTGTTGTGTGGCTTATCCAAGGTGCTGTGTTTTCACAGGGGGAGAAGAATGCAGGCTTCGACGTGTTGTACCACAACATGAAGCATGGCCAGATTGCTACCAAGGAGCTGGCAGAGTTTGTCCGTGAGAGGTGAAGTGTTGTTTGGGCAGGGATTGTGTTAAACAGGTGCTACAGTAGCGAAAGGCTATGGGGCAGAAGTGAGAGGTTTCTCCGTCTGCTTTTCTTTCAACTCATCCATCTTATTGGTTTGCCTTTAAAAAAGACTGATTTCAAGGCCTGTGCTGTATTTGAACACAAACTAGCACTTGGAAGTGTACAGACACACACACACACACACTTACCTAGGACACAGCATACAAGAGAGGGAGCTGTCTCCCGCATATATACATGTAATTGCGGTGTTCTGCCTGATATCTGTGTATACCACTCAGGTAACATGTTAAGTCTGAACAACACTCTTCCAGCCTAGTCTTCAAGCAGCCCACTGTATTTATCCAATCTCTGGGATGTATCAGACTCACAGGAATACAACCACTTGCACTGTCTGATCGATTCCATAATCTTTATTTGTTTTTTCATAAATCACTGCACATTCCCCAAAGAAAGGAAGACGTGATAATCTACTCAGAGACGACTGAGTGGCTGCTCTATGTTGTGTATGGTGAAGTCCTCTATACAAGGTCAACCTAGGAGTGGGTTATTACATGTGTGTGGTGTTGGAGCCCTATCAGCCTCTCTACATTTTGGGGTCCGTATTGTGAAACAGCTGATTTCAGTTGCTCCAGTCTGGTAAAACATTAGCGGTAGATGTTTGTTACTTGTACTCCAGATCTGTAACTTTTTTCCTATTTGTTTGTGTGGACAACAGATGGTTATTAACATTTTATGTCCCTCCTGCAGAAATGAGGCCATTTATAATTTTAATGTGGGTTATGGCAACATTTACAGACCATAAAACCCAACTAACCCTCTGCTTGGTTGTTCAGGCTGTATGTTTGTGCTTTAATTATGCTCTGTAAGAATGACATGTAATGCATGGATGACATGCAGTCCTTTTCTATTAGCTGGAATTGTGGGAACGTATATATAGTAGCTGTATTTGCAGTTGAATATCCAGTGGTCAGAATGCATAGACCTGTGTCTGCCTGGTTGGTTACTGGCCAGTTACATGCTCATAGGGAATTTCTTTGTGGTTTTCAGAGCTGCGATCGAGGAAACCTACTCCAAGTCAATGAGCAAACTTGCCAAAATGGCAAGCAATGGAAGCCCACTGGGGTGAGTATATTCAAGACTGTTGTCATTACTCAGTTAAACAAATATGAATATTCCTTAAGAAATGGTTTTATGTTCTGGGAGGGTGGCCTAAATGATTTCTAGAAGACTTAATGATTAGGGACTAGGTCATTGATAGAAACATGTTTAGTGTAGTTAAACATATTATTGTCTCAATCAGGACATTTGCTCCCATGTGGGACGTGTTCCGGGTGTCATCCGACAAGCTGGCTCTCTGTCATCTAGAGCTGATGCGCAAATTAAATGACCTCATCCGTGACATCAATAAGTATGGGGATGAGCAAGTCAAAGTTCACCGAAGGGTAACGCGCTCCGCCTTCCTACAATCAGGACTTTCTTTCAGTCTATAAGGACCAATTGATCAGTTAGTAATGATGTGTGTATGGTGTCTTTCTTCCAGACCAAGGAGGAGCAGGTGGGAACGCTGGAGGCTGTTCAGGCAGTCCAGGTGCAGAATGTTCACCTCCAGAAGTCCAGGGAGGGCTACCACGCAAAGTGTGTTGAGCTGGAGAGACAGCGGAAAGAAGGAGCTCCCCAGAAAGAACTGGAGAAGGTCTGCCCACTAGGCCTCACAGTCTGTAGAACTACAGTAAAGCTGGCCTTAACTGTTATGACCACAGTCTGTAGAACAACAACAGAGCTGGCCTTAACTGTTATGACCACAGTCTGTAGAATACAGTAGAGCTGGACTTAACCGTTATGACCATAGTGTGTAGAACTACAGTAAAAATGGCCTTAACTGTTATGACCATTACTGTTTTTGAAGGAATGGTTGCTGAATATAAATTGAATGTTAACATCATTCTCAGATAAGTGTTAACAAGGTTATTGGGATAACAGATCATTTGTTCTCTGTGATGACTTACCAGAATGAATAATGGTGACACTAATGACTGGATATCAAATCGCACTCTCTCTCCACTCACTAGGCGGAGCTAAAGTCTAAGAAAGCTGCAGAGTCCTTTGCTGTGTGTATTGAGAAGTATAACCGTGTGGGAGGAGACTTTGAGCAGAAGATGAATGAATCAGCCCAGGTAAGTCAGGACACTATGGAGGAACCAAACTAGATATATTGCAGTGGCTAAAAAGACCACACTGACTCTGGCCGGCAGTCCCACGGTGTTTGGAATTGACCCGCCGCCGTGTGGAGTGGCAGGAATGTCCGGTGGGGTTTCTCAAGTGACCTCTCTTGGCGGGTCAGACACCTGCTATTTAATGATGGTCCTTAGACAGCGTTAACCTTGTTGGTCCCAGTTGACATCCTGTCTGAACAAGCATATTGATCAGAAGCAGCACAGTCTAGTGGGACAAGTATCAGACGACGCATGTCCTAATCTTTGACACTCCTTAACCCACTGGGAGTTCTTGTGGGAGGGGAAATGCATAAACCCCTTTTATTCCCAATGAACACATCTCCATGGCTACCTGCAGTTTCCAAGGAAACCCTTAGCAAACCCAATGAACTTAGCTATATTTGGATAATGATGACCGGAATCCTGGCGACCAATTACCTGTTAATAGCAGTGAGATCTGTCCCTAATTACGAGGGGGGTAGAGAGAGCTCCGTTTGGCTTCTCTGTTTGGCTTCGCTACAGCCCAGAACATGACAATGGAAAATGACCTGTTCTTTCAAGTTATTAAACTAGCTCACATTCAGCGTGGTGATTAGTTCCCACTGAATGGAATGGGAGCGGCTATGCTGTCTCCTTAGTCTTGGTCTGTACCTGCTTCTATTCCTGTACAGTTGCCATGGCTCAACATCGACGCTGGTCGTCAATAATTACATCCTGTCACAAGCCGACCGAGCGGAGGTCACCAGCTTCCAGTCTAACATGCTCCTAATGTGGTTATTTTCAGTTGCGTTGTTTTGCTTAGAGGTTGCTGTAATTAAGAACCATCTTTGTTCCTCAACGCTTGGTGGTGTTTTCTTCTGTGCAGAAGTTCCAGGACATTGAGGAGGCCCACTTGCGGCAAATGAAACAGCTGATCAAGGGCTACTCCCACTCCATAGAGGACACCTATGTCCAGGTGGGACAGGTAGGCTTTCCAGGAACAGACCCAGGACATCACAGGATGTCTGACCTCTATGGGCTTCACTGCAACACTCAAACTAAACCTGTCCGGCTTTACACACAGAGCACAAACTCCTCTCAGACCCGCTTGTTTTCTCTGCGATTTTCACTGCCCTCTGCTGAGTGTAACCAGTCCCTCCATCCTCCGTTAAGGTCCATGAGGAGTTCAAACAGAACGTGGAGAACATTGGCATAGACAACCTCATCCAAAAATTCGCAGAGCAGAAAGGCACAGGCAGAGATAGACCAGGTAAACTGCCTGAACAAGTATAACGGATGGCTTGTTCCAAGCTTGTGTGCGTGCGTGCGTGCGTTTCCTCACTGTGGTGTGTTACACTGTTTTGCAGCCCTGGTAGGGTTTGAGGAGTACATGATGGCTTCAGTACCAGAGGGAGGTAAGAAGACTCGAGGAAAAGCCTTCAGGATTCCTGGACTGGGCAAGAGGGACAAAGAGCCAGACTCAACGTGAGCACACACAATGACTCCCACTATCTGTAGTCAGCTCAATTTGTAATATTATCTTGTCACTTAAATCCACCAGTGTGTTTCATTTGCAGAGATTCAGCTGTGCAAGAGACCCTGGTGAGTAGAAATGCTATTTCACGCCTAATAATTCTTACAGTGGTTAGTGGCAGTTCTTTCATTATCAGTTCTCCAGTCCTGGTAGTGCTGGTTCACCTTGCCAACTTAGTGTGTGTGTGTGTGTGTGTGTGTGTGTGTGTGTGTGTGTGTGTGTGTGTGTGTGTGTGTGTGTGTGTGTGTGTGTGTGTGTGTGAACAGTAAACATAAGAGTGACGGTGACGTGTCAGGCAGTGTTGGGTTACCAGATCTATTTTTTCCTCTTCTGGGGTTTGGGGGAGATCAATGTGCTGCCAGGGTAGTTTTAACAGACACGTGTCATAGTGGGCCAGTGCATGGAGACAACAGAGATCATATTCTATGAGAATCTGCTCGGCCACTGGAGCCGCCACTTATCCAGGTGTTAGTAATCACACAGCAACCTTGAAATGATCTAACTCATCTAATAATAATTTCTCTCAGTCTTGTTTCAGGGTTGTGTTACTTTAAGCAAATAAAACACAAGGAGAACGTTTTGTCTGACATTTTTGGGTATTCTCTTTTCTGAACATAGAATTCTCCCCTGGAGGTGGATGACGAGGGGTTTGTTATCCGAGCAGACATCAATCAGAATGATATCCTTGAGTGACACTGACTAACAGTTGACTGGCTATTTCTACTGTAGTAAACTGTACCTTTTACAGACCTCATTTATTTCCAAATGATAACAAGGCTTCCTGCTCAAAGAAATTGATTGAATTTCAAAACAAAAATGTCTCCCACGGTATATGAGTGTTGTCTTCATGAAGCCCCCTGGATGGCCTATTAAATTAGTAAAACATTTCCTGCCTCCAAGGGAAGGTTAAAATGAACTGAAATGCCTGTCTGTCACTTCCAATTCCTGGCCCTTGTCAGTAAGACAGTGAAGGCCTAGGTGTCATCTGTCTTTCATTCTGTAACCGTCTCTAATACAGCTCTGTTACGCACTTAGCAGACATCTTACGTAACTGACATACATTGACAAACGATTTGTATCTTGCTCAGTCAGTCAGTGCACATGCCTGATAAACCGTGACAGACATGTTTAGGTGCAGATGGGTTCGTGCATGTAGTGACAGAAAGGAACTGGAGATCAGGTGAACTGGAAGTGCAGGGTGTCGTGTTTGGCTGTTTTCTGGGTTTGCCTCGAGAATCAGTGGTCTAATACAGGCTAGTCTACTTGCATTCATTCTCTGATACCAATTTTTTACCAATTTTCTTCTCCTATCCAGTTTGTATCTACAACCCTGTATCAGTGCACCAACTCCCAGTGGATTTGGTTGAGTTGAAGATTGTGACAATCCTTCCGCCTAAGTGACATCACAAAGACATTCAACTTTTTTTAGACATTGTCTGTCCAACCAGGAAATCAGGTGCATAAAAGCACGCCCACTTACTGATGAACTCCAGTAGCTTTTCAGGAGCCAGAGTCGCCTGAAGGAGTCGCTAGAGCGCGATGAGATCAAATCCCAGCTGACGATGCCTCCCCATGCCCGAGCCATGCAGGCCTATTTCCACCCCCTATTCACTCCGCTAGCGTCCCGCTAAAGGCTGGAACCTAGGCTATACATTTTAAACCCGATACAGTACTCTGTAGATTATCGGATCATTTAAACTCTGACACTTGTCCTAATCTAGCTGCGCTAGTCTCTCTCGAGTGCTTCCGTTCAATACTGTCTCAGGTCACTGATCCTTGACCCAGCTCTCATACGCTGCTCAGCGGAAGACAAGGAGAACAATTTCTACTCCAGCGACTCTGACTTTGATGATGAGGAGCCCAAGAAGTTCCACATCCAGATCCGTCCTGTGGGCAGCAGCAGCCACAGCAACTCTGCTGCTACTGAGATGGAGCTGAAGGCCACTGTGGGGGCCCTCACACTGCCCCCCAACAGAGGGGTACAATGAGATAGATGTGGGGAGGTCGGTGGCGGTACGGGAGGCGGGGGGTCATGAGATGAAATGACATGCTGATGTTCACGTAATGGGAAACCCATACACTGAAATGAGCTGGCTCATAATACCTAAGAAAACCAATTATCCCTCCATGTGGTTAAACAGAACAGATGGATGGAAACTTTAACTGCAGCTTAACATTTTTACAGTCAGTGTAAGTAACAACTCCGCTCTTTCTGTTTTCCAGGTGTCAATCAAACGACATCTCTCCAGTAAGTTTCGTAAAATGTAGCTTCTTTACCAAAAAAAATTCTACATTTCTATAGTGTGCGCGTGTGTGTTGACGCCTTGTGTTCTCCGTCGTCCACAGGGAACAGCAGTACTGCCGGCCGGTCAGAAGCGGAGGGAGATGGGGGAGCATCCCACAGGGGTGAGTGGAGTTAGCGTCCTCAAGCTGTTCAGCATTAACACTCAACTGACCACTGCCCTTAACATTATCAGATAAAGGACGTTTCGTCTGGCCTTAGTGGGGTCACCAGTCTCACGTGACATGTCGTGCGTGTGATTGACCGTATCTCTGTTGGCTAGGCTCAGCCGTGGGTGACCGCCCGGTGATGAATCTGTGAGGTGGTTGACCTTAGATTAATGACATTGTCTGTGTGTTCCATCCGGGCCTGTCTGGACCATGGTGGATTAGGGAGGACTGGCAGTCTGTAGTACGAGCTGGAATAAGGCAGGGGAAGTGAGCAGGCAGGATTAACGATAAGTGCCTTAATTAAAACTGGAATAAAGTGCTGGGCTAATGTTGCTTAGAGAAGCCGGCCTAATGGCTGATATGCATCATCTTGGAAGGTAATGGGCATCTCCTTATGGCTTTGCCTTCCATCAGCTAATCACATGTCCCCCAGTTTGGGAGCCAGTCACAAAGTGTGTGTGTGTG
>JACXGJ010018226.1:0-10425 GCA_016801105.1 Esox niger
CAAACTTAGTCTAGCTTACCACCACAGTCTGCTGACCTATATGATTGGGAGTGCTGCACAGTGCGGTAAACGATAATTATTTCCGCTGCTGTTACCTCTCTGGGAATCATCCTGGTTTTCAGTTGGAATGCATCCATAGATTGGTACATTTCTTTTTTAGCCATACGTTTCTTGTGAAACTTGCATGTACTATGTCGTACATTGTAATCCCCCCATGTAAAATAAAAATTGTGAAATATTTATCAAAAAACTTTCATGAGATTTGCCTTCACCCAGTTATAAGTAGTTTCCCAATTTGCAGTAGCTGCATTTCTTTTTCTTTGTGGTTGTTTCCATCATACCTGTGAGTTTCTCAAACTGGACTCTATTGTATTTGTCCTCTTGCTCAGTAGTGCACCGGGCCTCCCACACCTCTTTCTATTCTGGTTAGAGACAGTTTGTGCTGTTCTCTGAAAGGAGTAATACACAATGTTGTAGGAAATCTTCAGTTTCTTGGCAATTTCTCACATGAATTCTCAGAACAAGAATAGATGAATAAGTTTTAGAAGAATGTTCTTTGTTTCTGGCCATTTTGATCCTGTAATCAAACCCCAAATCATTGAAGATACTGAAGCAGTCTTAGGAAGGCCAATTTTATTGTCTCTTTAATTAGCACAACAGTTTTCAGTGGTGCAGTATGGTTTTCTAATGATCAAATTGCCTTTAAAAATTATGAACTTGCATTAGCAGAAATAACCTGCCATTGGAACACGGGAGTGATTGTTGGTGATCATGGGCTTCTGAACACCTATGCAGTGTAGACATTTCTGTGTACATTGTATTTAAGTTCTAGTTACTGTATTTTTTTTGGGTTTGTTTCAATCCCTTGTGTTCATTGCATTCACCTGTGTCTTTGTGTTGCCACCTGTGTCTGTTTGCCCATCATCACCTACCCATTTAGTTTCCCCAGTTCCCAGTGACATTGTTGGTCATTGTTTCTTGTGATGTGTCTTGTTCATGGGTTTTCTGTGGAAGTCTTTTGATAAAACTGCATTTTTCTACAAACTCTGCACCTTGTGTCCTTTGTAGCAGCTATAAAAAATATAGTAAATGAAATACTACTTGGTGACTTCTCACTACAAAAAGTGTGTACAATTTATTGGACCTTTTTGTTTATTATCTGTTAAGGCACATTATATAGTTGACAATTTAGAGTACATACATTTTCAGTAAAATCTTATTAGAAGCATACAGAATTTGTGCAACTTCCACAAATTCAGAAGACCTGCCTAACTGACCAATCAGGTAAGGGAGTGTGATGATGCCAGAATGCCAGAATCCCGTTTATATTCAGTCAATCGGGTGAGGTAATATGCAGACCCTTAGGCCAGCTTCTCATTTTTGCTGAAAGAAATGTCTAATGAGCTTATAACACCAGTCTACATGCTATTTTAAAACAGCTATTGGAGTAAACATATACTAAACAAAAATGTAAATGCAACCAAAGTTGTTTATTGTTACATTAAGAGGGCCAATGTCAGTGAGACAAGGGATCTTTACTTGCTCTGGTGATCCAAAATTATTTCCTGCTCTACTTTTTTGCTCACTATGGAAAGCATAGTGAGACAGCATCATGTTTTGCCCAAACTGAATGTTTTCATGAAATGTTATCAGTTATTTGTTATTTGTTTGTTATCAGCAAATCTTTGAGTATTGTAAAACTGCAGTCAGGTCAAGACCTTGGTGTGGACGACAAGCATGCAGATAAGCTTCCCAGAGAACTGTTTTTGCTGGACTACGTAAGCGAAGCTGTCTAAGAAGAGTGAAAATCTCTTACTGAGTGAGTGACTGATTGACCCAGTAGCCCTGGTTAAATAGCGTAGAAGTTAGCGAAGCAGACATGCAAACTATAGGTTGTGTGTTGGGATCTCCTCACAGACAAAGCAAAGTATGCTTTATGAATTATACCATATAGACAAAACTTTGCTGGCTAAAACCTTCAGTATCTACATTATCGTAACTCTGAAATAAAACAGTTTCCGGTTATATTGCGACTGTTTCTGGTGTATTTTCAAAGTATGTATCTGTGCATTACTGGCTAATAAACTGTCAAAACGGCTAGTGGCAAAAACCATGCAGTCCATAGACGCTATGATGGAGGTAAATTTTATAAGAATTGTTAGTCAGTTTAACACAATGCACAATGGTGTCTAGCAACTGCTGAAAAATGCGGTGTAGTGGTTAAAGACAGTGCCTTTGATGTGGAAGGCCTATGTTTGAATCTATTGAGAGCAACAACATTTATTAATTTTATTTGTGGGCTGCAATAAAACTGCATTATACTTTATTGCGACTATTTCTGGTACACTTGATGAAAAAGTTAGTTTGTATTAGACTGAGTTGCTCTGGCAATTAGTGACTAAAATGCTGATTTAATGTAAAAGTAGACAATTGCAATGCATGCTGGATATTATAATTGTGGTGACCTCCAACCTTTAGGAATACCACATTTCTGTTAGGACTGAAACCTGTCAGGCAGGCATACTGTAAGTAAAGTGTTAATTAATTTCTAGTTAATAAAAATATCTTTATAGCACAAGGAGTCTTTATAATACAATTTATTTAATCAAATATTTTAATATTAAGATATATTAGAATGTTGCATAGTGTGACAAAAGTCACCTCTATATTATACAAATACTATTTTCCTGTTTATAAAAACTACTTTTGTATGTCAGTGAAAACGTATGGTGTAAGTACATAATTTTCTTTATGAAGAACAATGAAAAAGTATCAACCATATAAATTATAATGGACAGTAAATGGATATAACAAAAAAACTTATGAAAGAAGTACACAACTGCCCCAGCATGCATCTAACACAAGTGCATAGACAACTAAATACATAATACAATGTATACTTGGGCAATAGGTCTTTACCCACTTGTTAAGGACCCACAGACATTCCACTGCATAACTGTAGTCATGAACAAGCGCAGCAGATTCACTAATCATGGGCTTAAGGAATGGTAGACAAGTTGAATCAGGTGTGCTACTGTAGCTCAGTAGTAGTTAAAATACCAGGCCTGGAGTGGGTTGAAAACCACAGGTCTGGGGGGTGTTCTTTTTACACTCATCTGTTCATTGGTAACTCGAAGGCATGGCTAACCATGAAAGATAAACACCATATTCATCTCTTTGTGTCCAGCATTCACTGTCAACATGAGAACAACAATGTTATTTTATTCCTGTCACATGCCAAAACCCACACCAGTGTTCCAAGGAGAGGGGACAAGATTAGTCAGCAAGTTACATGGCATTGAAATGCCGGGGTTGCGAGTATCAATTCCCATGGGGAACCTGTAAAAAAAATGTAAGCGATCATTAGTGTAAGTCACTCTGAAAGGCGCTTTTTCAAAATGAGGTAAATGTTAAATTGTCCCGATCTGCTCTGTGCTGCAGCCAACTGTGTAGCCACTCACTTAGATTATTAGAATGTCTTCAGGGCTGCCAAGGCCAAAAGTTCCACTTGGAGGATCTAGGCTACTTCAAAGCATACAAAAATAATCCCCCAAAAGTCATCATGTTGGCTAATATGAATGCTCCCAACAGTTTGGCATGAAACTCATGTTACCATAGCAAATCTTCTAGCACACTGTATCATTGTCATTCTGTTCGTCGTCCAGTAATCCAGCGTTGCAGAAATAAGGCGTGTCGGTCAGGTGTAGGTAGGGGTTATGTTGGTCTAGATGGGGTAGTTCTGAGTATGTGGGAGCTGGGGGAACACCCGTCTGCAGGATGAACTGCTGCAGGTTGCACTGCCTCAGTTCCTTGTTCAGATCTTCCAACTCCTGACATCTCTCCTGGGGCAAGGAACACTACATTGTATGATTTAAGTTTTATAATAGGCAATTTAATGTAAACCCGAGAGTTAAATAAAATGTTTGTTTATCAATTCTGTAGACTGTCGTCAATAGGATCTTGTTTGATATCTGTCTGGTAATGACGGTTAGAAGCCACACGGGGGCAAAATAAATAAATAAATATTGTAGGAATGATGAGCATCCAAGTACGTATATCATTTTTTTTCTGACGGAGATTAATGTTTGTCCTGCACTAAAAAGTATCGTGGTGTTGTCCATCATTCTGTCTTGGAAATTGGCCTCCCAGTATGTGTAGGGAAAGGCAGTAGTTCTATTATTAACACAGGAAAACAAAGGCAAGTTTCCATGGGTAGACAATTATAGGTGTATTGGAACAAATCTGTCCTCTTCATTGTATACCTGCTATAATGGGATACAAGACCGCCTCTGACTGTAAAGTTGCACAATATAGTGCCTCTAAGTGAAGAGTCAGATATAGGGAAGTTATAGAACATGACGTAACCATTGTTGAACAAAAGCTCTATTTTAATACTTGTCCTAGGGAGCTTTCACTGGGTTTGTGTGACACTTTCAGCTGTGAGTTTGACCTTTTCAGTTATTTTGTATCATTTTGCACAATTAAGTGATTATTGGCCGAACACCAGAATGCATATTTCGTATTGAATAGAACAAACTTGTGTACGTGGCATTATGGCATTTGTAGAAAACTATATGCAGATCAGTTAAGTACAGTGTGTCACATTCTTTGAAAAAGCATAAGTAGGCAAGTAAATCTAATGTGAATTCACAAGCTAGAGTTTTCAATTTTGGAACATAAGGATGTATTAGTGCGAGAAAGAATGCTAGTTGTTTCATTTCCATTGGGATCTTAATTGAGCTGTAATATATAGACCATGCATAGAAGGACATTGACAGATATCAGGAAAAAATATCAGTCTGTAGTAATATGTACCTGCATCTGTTTTTCTGCGGTCATTAGGGCTCTTGCTGTTTCTGTCAGTAATTTCTCCAGGTCTGTCCCCTGCTGAATTCGGCAGTGTAGCTCATCCTGTAGTGGTTCCAGTGCCTCATCAGGCTGCGAAGTGCCTGAATGAGAGCTCTGTCTGTGGGTCTTGACATTAAATTCCTGCCCCAGCTTAGATGAAATAGCCTGGAGGTCTTGGAGTCGGAAGCTTTTGTCATCCATAGATGCACAGAGTTGGAGCAAACGTCCATGCAATTCTGTTAAATGGACATCTGTGTTAATGCTTGATGGTGTTTTTGCATAAGTGTGTTTGCCAACATGTAATTGCATAGGTCAGTGATGTAAATTACATTCTAAACTGCATCTAAAAGAATGACAGCCAACACCTTCCCATCAACTGATGCCATCGATGTCCATCCTAAGATTGACTGCAATAATGGTTAACTATTTTCCTCAGAAACAGGAAATACTTTTTTTCCGCTCAAGTTTTGCACACTTACATTTACTGGTTGGATGCGGTAAACCCTAGGCCACCCTATTGATGACTTATATTGAAGTTAAGAAAAACATACAGTACCATGCTCCTTATCTTCCTCTCTCTGTATCTGCTGCTCCAAGTACTCCTCATACATCAGTTCTGCTTCATTCTGCTTTAGCCTTCTCTCCAGCACATCCAGCTGCTCCACAAAGTCCGGAATCATGCCTGGGACTGGAGTTACAGGCTTCCCCATTTCCCATACCTCTGCTTCTCTTTCCAAAGCTGCCAGCTGGGCCTCTATGTCCTGTAGCCTCTCTTGCTGTTGCAGCACCTTCCTGAAGATATCCTCCTTGGATGAGTCTGACGGAGAGAGCCGTGGAGTGGAGATGGTGGGGTAGACCAGGGACAAATTGGGCGAGGCCCTGGGCTCTGGCGAGGCTCTTGGACAATCTTTCCATGCCTTGCTAGCTTTAGTCCCTGTGCGGATCGTAGAAAGTCCCAGGTTAAAGCTGAAAGCCTTCTTTGGCTCTTTGTTTCTGGGCGGCTCAGGTGTTGAATGCCTGGACAATGGATGGATGGGCCTATCGTATCCGTCACTGCTGGCAGGGCCTGTACGCCGTAAGATGAACTGGACCTCGTTGGCCGGCTGACCCAAATGGGACAGAGACTCTAAAGGACTTTCATGGGCCAGTAGCTGCCTCTCTGTGCCTCGTAGCTTCTCAATAAGAACATAACGTCCTGTCTGACCTGTGAGAAAGACCCACAATGACAGAACTGGTGACAAATTGAAGGGTATAATCTGCCAAATTGTTAAAAAGGATTTGAAAATTAATGGCCACACGAAAAATGACATTATACAGAGACTGACCAATAGCTTGTGCTAGGGCGATAACCACATCCTGACAGGAAGTCTCCTGAGATAGGCCACACACCACCCTGACCGTTCCCTCTACCCAGACCTTCAGCTCCATCCTGGGCTGTTAATCAAACTCAGAAAAACATGGCTGCCACAGCATCTACCTGTGAGAGAGGGTAAAGACGGCAAAATACTTAATTTGCTGTTTAATACTATACCAAAATCATTTTTAACCACTAAAAATGTAGGTGTAAATATATCAGGTATGTCAATGGAGGAAATCACTTTGATCCTGAACTGCCATGGAGCTGGTGATATTAGCAGGACATTGGGTTAAATTCAGTTTTGGGTTTAATGTTACTATAAAAATACTGCAATCCTTACTGCAAAACATTACAATTTAGTTAACAAATTTTTAACAAAGTTGTGAATGTTTACTTTCAGGGATCTAATCATGACATGATTTGAACTACAAATAAAAGCAATGCATTGAATCTAGGAACAAAAACCTTTTCAAATACTAGTCAAAACAACATGATGGAAATGTGTGTTTACTTAGCCTACACCTGCACAGTACACTCTCAATATACCCTGCTTTCTTGACCCATGAACTGTTGCTCTACATTTTTTCTCCTCTAAATAACAGGAAACATTTAAGAAGGACTTATAGTGTGGAGGAAAACAGGAGAGACTGGTTTTAGACATCTTTAGTAAAGACATTCCTAAGATGTGGCCCATAGCACTGATTTTCAATACGTGTTGCCAAAGATGATAACATTTGGGTCATGGGCAGCATTGAACATGAATGTAAATTATTAGATTTTAAGATCTCAGGGACATTCCCTTTTCGCCTGCCTCTTAAACCAGGTCACGCTACTCAAGACCTAACAAAGTCATGTCAAAAGGGGTGTAACCCAGTTTAAATTAACATGTCAGCCCAGTCAAATTGGATGATCACTGTTTTATCAAAGTGTTTGGTGAGATTGAGTTGCTTTATTTTGATGCATGTATTTAGCAATGATTCCTTCGAATTCAGAACCCAAAGCCTAATGAGACTTTTCATTGATCACTTCAATTGATCCGGTATTCACAGATGGACAGATAAACTACACTCATAGATTAGTGGTGGTCAAACTGAAAACAAAATGTTCATAATCTCTTCAGGGGCTGCAGTGACTACGAAGGGGGGCTGCAGCATTCCCAATTCTCATGGCTATGCCCTTCACCCAAAACACTTACATTTCCTTCTATATTTTCTTCAGTTTTCTGCAATTTAGCAAACAAGCATATGGGCATTTTTACCATGAAACATCCAAATAAAATATTAGTGCACGGAACTTATGCTTGTTTTTAAAATACAAATGTCTCAGTAAGACAACTGTATTTATTACATAGAATCAGATTTAATAAAATCAAAAGAGCCAATCACTTCCCCTTTTATAACACAATTCCCACTTCAGCGCCCGTCAGAACAAAAGTCAGCAAACGAATTCAACAACATTATCAAATCTTAGGCTGAGCTCTTTGAATGCTTAATTTCAAATGCAAATCTGCAAAAGTTTTGGTGATATTTGCCATTTTGATCACAAAATATGCCAACCATGTGAAGCGTACATTCCCAGAGAAGGGGTTATCGGGTTGGTTTTGGAGTTATGTTTAGAGTGGCCAGGAAGGAGTCAATCTGAATCCAATACTTAAAGAAATCCATAACATAGAGCAAAATATGAAAAGTAATTGCTGCAGGCAACCTCTTGGAGATACTAGAATTGTAGAAAGAGTGGATCAAAGAGCCAGTAAAATTGAAAAACAAGTTAAGCTTGTAAGAATTGTACAAATAGTGTCCCAATGAGACAGTAAAACAAAAAAAGTGCAGTCAGCAGGGGAGGATGTAGACCATATCTCTGACAGAAAGTCATAGTGACTAAGTGCAGGTTATATGTAGTAGGATGCAAGTAGGATCTGTCTCACAGGCATAATGTCACACTTTTTGAATTTTTAACAGCTGAAACAACACAGATAATCTGCCAACTGTGGAAACACGCACACACACACACACTTACACTGACCATTAGTGATATGAAATACATTCCACATTCAAATAAATAAATAGAAGACGCAGAGGAGAAAAGCAAAGTGCATTCATAAATGAATGTGATTTATAGAGAGAAAGAAAATTATATTCCTGTTGGAACTTGCATTTCTGTCTGTCTTCAAATTATATGGTCTTAAATAAACTTTAGTGTCATCTAAGTATTTAAACAGTGACGGATCTTAAATTGCCAATGTTTTTAGGGTATCATTTATTAATAAAATTCTCGAAGGCTTTATATTCTCCAATAGACTTAAGTTACTGTACATACTATATATTTTTCTGAAAGTATCTTAATTGCTTTCTGTTAAAGTTGGTAATGGTATACCAAAATAATGCTTTCCTTTTTGGTTAACTTTGAAAATTCTGATAGATTAGATTCATCGTACTACATTGTAAAGTTAATTAAAAAAATGTCAGTCTTTCTATTTTTACAGCACAAACATTTTGACCAAGGAGGATAGCTCAATGCTAGAAAAATAGAGAGTTCTCAGAAACAGAGGGAGAGAAAGAGCCATTAGAACCTTTTAGCCCCTACCTGATAGTCTTCCAAGCCGATACTAAGATGATTCCTCAGGCTACACCAATCAGCGCAAAGAATATAAGGGAGAGAGAGTTTATGTGTGTGAAGCAGGTATGTTGAATTTCCGGTGATTCCGGCTTAAACCACCCCACCCACCTCCAGTATTAGTAGAACAACACTGTGGTGCCAGTTTCCATAGTGAAACTGAAGACCTGCTGGTAGGTCAGTTAAGTGGAGGAGTGGAATGTACCACTGATACGCTGACATTCCTTAAAGGCACCTTCCCTCCCACACATTACCTCCACACCTAGTGTACATCTGTTTAGTGTTTAAAAAAACCTCAGTGAGATGACATAACAAGGTGAACTGCAGTTAAAACACAAGGTGTTATGAATAAATTACAGATATCAACTTTAAACGTATGAGTACATATAGCTTACAAACGATCAGATGCCAAAAGAATCAGTGTTTGGTATCTGCACACTAATGACTTGAATGACAGTGGTCAGAATTGTGCTCTTTTGATACTGCAATAGTTGTGGGGGTTTGCGTTATAATTGATCCCAGGCAAAGCGTACTCTACTAGTGGGAAATAAACATCCCCTTCTAAACAAACACATGACATTTTTTTTGCAAATGTTTGCAAACAAATGCAGTCCATTTAATTGCACATGTGTGATAAAGCCGCATAAAAATGTTTGTTACCTGTATCCAATAATATAAATAGGACTGTTGGAGATAGAAAATGTTTTGTTGAGCATTCACCCTCCTAAATAACGAATGGGTTGAATTTGAATACAGTCAAACAGTACTGGTGTAAATTATTGACATCTTTGTTTTCTTTTAGTTGTTATTTTACAGTCAGTTATTCTAATTTATTTACAGGTCTGGGTAAAAACAGTGCTGACTCTCAACGTTGTTGAGTAGGTGAAATTGCGCTAATGTAGCCTGTTTCCAGGTAGTGATAAACAGCTCTGGCTGACAGTAAAAGCTCTGCACTGATTAATGCCAAACAGAACGACTGACCTGCAATTACAACAGAGACAGAAGTTTACACTTACTTACCAGTTACTTTCTGCTTTCCATCAATTTGTTGGCACTTGGAGTTCCAGAAAAAGGATCTCGAAGCATACAAAATAAGTTACAAATAAATAATGACGAAATAAATAATGAGTTGTTGTAGTTTAAAATATACTTTTTATATGAGCGAGAGCACAGGAGATTTAACTGGAGCTGTGAAATGTGTCCCTCCCAGGCGCACTGTTGCGCTGACTATGTAGCTACACTAGTTTGCGCTCGCTCACTCTCTCTCTCTCTCACTGTGTCTCTGTCTCTCTCCCTCTCTAACATAATACACCATTCAAGGTAGTAACAAATGGGAGTGTCTTCATTCTGACTATGTTAGTCAATATGAAGATAATTATCAGAACCTGGGAAGAATCAGTCACTGTGTCAATAGTTAAAGTGGATACAAATACATTTGCATATTGATAAACTCAACTCCAAGTATTGCATTTTTCAAAATGAGAATATCCCAATGTTTAGATTAATCCTGATTTTGTCACAGTTTGGAAATATGTTTGTCCCCATTAATATACTGAAACACTAGCACACACAAACACAAACACAGTATATAAAGTATATATATATAT
>JACXGJ010018227.1:0-10422 GCA_016801105.1 Esox niger
CACACACACACACACACACAGCAGTGTCAACTCACAAAGCTGTGAGTCATTATTTTGGTGGATAATGTGTTTTGGGGGATTAATACTAATTCACTACACATAATGTTTTGAAGGCATTTCAGACTCAAGCTGCTGTAGCCAACCTCCCTTGATGTGGTCACAGGAGAAAACCTGATGGATGATTCAAATGAGTTAGTATCTGAATGGTGGCAAAAGCACCGCGATCAACTGCAACACACATTCAAACTGACATTCATACTCAACATACGTTTTAACTCGCGGCATCCATCGCCAACTCAATGAAAGGGGGTCGCATGCTGGGGGGACCTAGGAGGACCCCACTACTGAGACATAACGAAGCCTGACTAATGAAGCCTGGCCCCCAAAACACATCTGAACATGCCACAGTCCTTCAACGACAACCTCCAACTATGGACAGATGAGGCCAAATTAGAGCGTTTCGCTTAAACGCAGCATCTCAATATTTATAGATAACATAAAAATTAAAAATTAAATAAGAACTCTTTCCCACAGTAAAACATGGAGGGTTTTTGGGGTTGCTTCCAGAAGGCCAATGTTGTAGTTTTGGCCAAAGAGTGTGCTACATTGCAGAGTCAATGGTGTCAAGATTTTTCTCCAAAGAAATTCTGTTCATTTTCTTTTTTACAAAAAGGATGGATTAAGTGCCCAATCAAAAACAAGGACTGTGTAATATAAATAGTGAAATAATGAATAGTGGAGCCAAATTTTCAGAGCCAATTTTCTGTTATCTGAAGAAAAGAGGACAAGGGTGCCAATGTATTTGGCCACTAATGTAAGTACTGCTGAATGCCAGTATGTTTGGGCCTCTGGCTGATCCTACTGCACAAAAGAATGCTTCAATGAAACCAAAGAAACCTGCTGTGCACTCAGGCCATCCTGGGTATGCTGGCCATGATGGAGCCATTTGCATCACCACAGAGCAGTGACATACAGATGAGTTCTAATCTGTTTAGAAGAGACACCTGAAGTGGACACAGATAACAGTAAAACCAGAAAACCGCACTGCAGGAGATTCTACACAGCATTAATAAATGTCCTCTTTAATGAAACGCAAAAAATGTTGAGTTCAAACTGAAGACAAATTCCATTTTTCACAAGGTGTCAGCAATAATTAGGAATTCCGCTTTGTTCTATAGCAGTCTAGTAAAATAGTTATACATTGCTGAGCATTCATTTTGGCGACAAAAGCACAAGTGAATAATATAATTATAATGGTTATATAACTGTGGCTTTCAGTGATTTATAAAATATAGTGACAAACAAAGATCTCCCATTTGAGGCTTGCAATGAGGCAAGAGGCCTTGCTCATGAATTGGATGTAATGAAATAAGGAAGGGAGCATACTAAAGTAAACGTTATGAAGAGTTCACCTTCCTGATGAAATAAATATGAGTATACTGTATATAGTGACAATACAAAATTGTACACAAAGAACTGACAACAACAGACACTGACGTCACCTACTGACCAATGGACACACGGCTCTCGACTGCCTCAAGACTTGTCAAAACCTCCCCTTTAACATTCTCTGGAGAAGAACAGCGATATTGCTTTGATTCATCAAAATGATTATCCATCCTCCATCTGGGAATATAACAGGCCGTGAATCCCAAAGCAGACCGTTTACCATACCAACTGGCCTGAAGGGCTGTCTCTAGTCATGTGTTACTGGAGAGGGGGACTTGCTGAGTTTCGGATAATAAAACTGGGCCAGTGGAGGGTCTAATTTGCTCCTAGCCCTTTAATAATTTTCCCTCTCAGCTTTGGGACACTTCCCACAAATGGAGGGTGGAGGGGTGAGGAGGGAGGACCAGAGAAGCCATATCATTTGCCAAATGCCACAAAAGGAGTCTCTGAGCTCAATCACATGAGTTTTTTTTCTATTTTTTAACTGGTACGCTAGGAATCCGATCCGCGTGACAATGGGCTTACATATTTAACACGGGTGGAATTGGTCAGAAACGGTCTAAAATGAGTACTGGGTCCAATACTAGGAAATCACAATGCAGCAAATTGTGTGCGCACAAGTACACAAGCATGTGAAGAATGCCCATGCACACACACAAACCCGTGCACATGCGCGCCAACGGCTGGTGCTGCATTCAGTGGCTCTTTTCTTTCATGCTACAAATGAAAGTCATTCCACACCATTTGTTTCCACAGCTCATTGCAGCTAATGAAGTCTTAGTTGATTAAAAGGTCTAAACTAAATGACGAAGCTTCCCAAGAGTCCCAAACGACCCCAAATTCCTTTTACGGCGCATATCTTCATTGTCGGAGCCAATAGGGCCCTGTGTGTCGTCACATGGGAAACAGACAATTTCTATTGGCTCACAGCAGACAGAGCAGACACCAGAACAGTCACACCGGTTGTTTGGCTAATAGCTGGCTATGAATCTAAGGGCTGTGTTCTCAGATGATACATCTCTGTTTTGACAACAGTCGCACTGTGTCTAGAAAGAATGTCCTAAGAGTCCATGTTTCGAAGAGACCCGTGAGCAGTGCTATTGTTACCACTGTTCACAGCAGGCAGAGTGGTCAGGTGAGAGCTAGGTCAGAGGTCCCAGCTGTCTGTGTCTGGAGACTTCCTGCTGTCCCACTGCTCGGCAGCCTCATTAGGAATGCCCTGAGGTCAGGCGCATGCGCACACACACACACACACACACACACACACACACACACACACACACACACACAAACACACACACACCCACTTCAGGATCTCCTGACGGATCATTTGCAATTCAAACGGCAGCACATCCTGCTCCTCTCAGGGAAGAAAGGAGAGGCGCCCACCTGGGTCTAGAAAGCTCGGGGAGAGGCTCAAAGAATAGCACATCAAAGCTGACGATGCCGTGAGCTACCGAGATGACCGGAGGGTATCCTGTGTGACCCTACTCACTGGTGGGTCTAAAGAGGACAGCTGTCCAGCTATCTGTCTGTCTTCAACAGAATATAGATGTTTCTGTTCAATAACAGCTGTCCAGCTATCTGTCTGTCTTCAACAGAATATAGATGTTTCTGTTCAATAACAGCTGTCCAGCTATCTGTCTGTCTTCAACAGAATATAGATGTTTCTGTTTAATAACAGCTGTCCAACTATCTGTCTTTTTCAGAATATAGATGTTTCTGAAAAAGACTGCAGATTATTTAGATGAGATTAATAAACTCCTTCATTGCAATAACGTCCGCAAACAGCGCCCTATTTTTAACCAGGACCTAAATAGCGCTTGTCAAAAGAAGTACACTATTTGGAAAGCAGGCAAGTTTCACATAGTTATTAGATTGGGTGAAATACCTTAGTGTAAAAACACACACAGTGCATTTAAAATAACAAAACTTTATTTTTGCTAAGCAGTGTTCTAATCACATAATTGAATTACAACGATCAATAAATTGCATTAGTTCTGTTGGCATCTTGGTACCTCCCAAAATGCTTTCTATGTCTCCAGAACAAAGCCTGTCAACTATAACTGAAATCACAAGCTGTGCCCAGACGAAGAAACGACACCATAGTCTTTATTTAAGAGCTACCCGTCTCACCCAGGGTCCGATAACAGAAAGCAATTCCACCTCCAGCGGAACCATTATGACCGGCTTCTTTCCAAAGATTTCTCCCTCTCCATTTTAGTCAGAGGAGTTTTCGCCGGTCAAGGGAAAGACGAACAAACTCAATGCGGATGAATGTGTCTCGTGTGACCGGGACCCACGGCACTGGAGGCATCAGAGTGTCACGGTAACCGGGGGGGGGGGTTCCAATGCTGAGAAGACCCGGGCGGGAGGTCTCCAGGAACTATAGAAAGAACAACCCTTATACTGACATGAAGGGGGTGAAGAGCAGGACCCCTAGGGAATGTTCTGACGTGAACTGTTAGGGGATACCTGCCTCGGATGAGTTCAGTGATGACAACAGGTGCCAGAAGAGAGGGGATGACAATGTAAGAGCAGATACACTGTTGTTTCATTGCCCTGATCCCAGCTCATGTCTCCTCTAACTGTGCCCTGATTTAATAATAAACCGCAGATAAAGCAGCAGACAGTGTAATGGAGTCTT
This sequence comes from Esox niger, assembly GCA_016801105.1. NCBI lineage: Eukaryota > Metazoa > Chordata > Actinopteri > Esociformes > Esocidae > Esox > Esox niger. The sequence goes on from JACXGJ010018227.1 coordinate 4,097, forward strand.
GGGGTGACTATAAAAGGGATATTTAGTGTTTTCCATTAGTGTGAGCAGTAGCTAACCCAAACCAGCCCTGCTTCTGGTGGACTCGGGCATGTTTTTGTGCCAGAATTCTAACTGAAATACAACACAAAATGGTTAAAGACTTTATTTCCCAGGTTGGTAACAATTGTTGGGGTTTTCAGTTAGAAGACGTCATTTTACTATATGATTTACTTGGTCTAAAGTTTTATTCACAGTTCCGGAAAATAAATAAATAATCATATTTTAAATCAGCGTTGTATCAGTCTTCCTTACTATATCTTCCAAAATTGACAGATATAAAAAATCTATCAACTCTTTGATGAGCCACTTAAACATAAACCATAGAGGGGTTGGGTGGGATCACCAAACGCTTTTCAGTTTTGACAGAGGCCTTCCGCTTCGCCCTGCCTCGTTCGCTAATTGAGATAATCTATCACTTTCAACGTGAGCTGTGCTCCACAGAAAACAGACACTTATAGTTGACTGTTTCATCACATCAGCACCCATACAATCAATGCCAATATGTACCACTTTGGATTCATTACACTTCATAATCTTCATTCCTTTTTTTCCAATAACATTTCCTGCAGAGATGACTCACTGTTGTCACCGAGTGTTTTCCTAATGTCTCTGCAGATCTTACCAGAAGTGCAGTTCAGGCAGTACGCAAATAAAGGAGCCTAACAGACGTCCCCCACCAGATCAAACCGGCCACATTCACCTCAAAAGGTCCATTAAAAACAAGCTGTTCCTTTGTTAAAAACGTATCATTCCAGTCACATACAAGACAGCGCTGCTTCAGGATGATTAATCCCAACATCAGCCAGATATTCTGTCGTCGTCCCAATGCAATAACATGAGGAAAGGACCACACAAAGCTGCAGGATTTACGAATGGCAAAGGAAAACAGAAAATGTACTTTAATCAGTCAGTTTGACACCTTTCATAAACCAGTCAAGACAATGCACCCCATAAAAACTACACTGAATTACTATGTGTCTGTGGCTGGCTAAACGAGACACGCAGAGGGCAATAACTTGGCTGAATGGATGTTGATTCATAATTGCCATCCAGGCTGTATCACGTACATAGACAAAATCACTTGATTCACTCTGAACCATAAACGAGGAGCCCGCCCCTTTAACAGCAACCAGCTATGACTCACAGATCACGCTGACAGGCTACCAGGACGCCATATAAAGTGCCCAGTCTAACCAGCAGCGTTACCTGTCACCACTGTGCAGAGTAATCATGCTAACAGTGTGCTTTCACCACTACACAACTGGTGCCACCTAGAACCTAATAGGGGTTCTTCAGCTGTCCCCACAGGAGAGCATTTTCAAGAACCCTTTAAGGAACCAGTTAGAAACTGTTAAGTTTCCATATAGAAACCTTTCAACCAGTGATTCTGCCAAGAACCCAGACAGGTTCTCCTATGGGGAAAGCCAAAGAAAGAAAAAAAATATATTGTAGTCTGGTCAATGAAGGGCAAAAAGTTGGCAAAAAAAACAGTGTTTATTGAAAAGCCATGAAGGTCGTCAAAGGAATAGTCTTAGTTTTGTCAACTGGGCACCGCATATATATGCAAACCTGTGGGTACTATTTCACATTTCTACATGTAGTTTTGAAGAAAGAAGCTCTTGCGTAGTAGCTAAATTGAGAGATGCTAGAGGGCATTAAAGGTAATTGTCGGGTGGAAACCAGAACAGGGCATTTCAAGAATGACTTCTTAAAGCCTCTGGTCATGTGTGGTTTCATTACCCTGCAACCAACCAGTGACTGCTCTAATGCTGCCATGATGTGCCCCTGATTGAATAATAAATCCTAGCTAATGTGGCAGACAGTGTGCTAGTGAGAGGGATATCTCTGGGGAGACCTCACTGCTACCCAAAAGCCACAATAGAGGCTACGAGGATGTAATTAAAGAGGATAACAAGCACTGCTGCTACCGAGACTGAACGCCACTTGAAATGGGACTCCACTCTCCACTGATACTGTTCTATATATGCCTCGATTGGATTTTGGCTTTTCACCATTTCAAAATGGATTCCCATTTCGCTGCTACCTAGCAGCCACCGCACGACATCGTCTGCAGTGGGAGGTCAACCCGGTCACACAAATTCCACACCTGACGTACGTTTCATCATCTGCACGAAACGGTGTGTAGCTGACTCTCGGATCAGATCCCACACTGTGTGACGAAGGATGTGTGCGGCAAAATGGGAAATACCAACCGACTCCAAAATCACATTTAAAGGAGAAAATGTTGTGATGAAATTTTGCAACGGCCTGCAGTTGGTTCTGGACAGCTTCTGTCAGCGTGAATCCCTCTCCACTGAGTGTCTTTCTCTGAATGGAGCTCTGGTTGAAGTGAACTTGCAAAGGACTATTGCAACATCGTTTCATTTGGTTGTTTCCTGTGGCAATGATCCTGGGACTGTGTTCATGTATCCGGTCTTATGCATTTCCTCTGCAGGTATTGACCAGAATATCTTCCGCTGACTTTCTGTGTGAAATGAAGGAGCATTACTTTCAGAAACTCTGTACCTCTGGGATTGTGTTTAGAAAATTACCTGCCCAAACGTTTATACGTATATAAATGTGAAGAAAATGGCAGAAGGCAGAGGTATCGTTCCACAGAGCCAAGTGCTACATGAACACTCAGAAATGTTTTTGTATTTGGTTAGCAGGCTATTATTTCTATGATCTAATTTTAGAAGAGAGGTTGTCTATGCTGTTCACAGCCAAGTGTTTGAAAAAATTATCACACTTGTGATATTTGGCCAAAAGAACGTGATTCAATATTTTATCAAAATCATGTGGTAGGCTGAACAGCAGCGTTTTCTAAGCTGTATTAAGTACCGAGTTATCAAACATGCTCACAACACAAACTGATGGAGGCAATAGAGTGGAAAATACAATAATAATCTGATCTTTTGCTAGTTGTAGCTTTCTATGCAAAACATGGCTAAACAGTGATTTTACAATGCTGCTTTGATTAGATAGAGCCCCCATCCCTGTAGCATTGGATTAGGACAGTTTGGAACACCTGAAAACAGTATGTACATTCAGAACTTCCTCAAAAGCTACTCATGAAGGTGTGACAGCTCGCTATCGACTTGATGGAGAAAGCCGCTGTATGCCATAAACCATGCATTTGATATTACTGGCCGCAAGAGAAAATGCATACATTCATGCAGACCTAAAATTATTCAAAATAAATTCAACGTTTACATTGATTGCCAGACAAGTCAAATTATCTGTCTGGCTTGCAAGGCAATAAAACATAGCATTTAACATTTAACATATTCTGAATACATTTCGGTCGGACGCATAATTCTCGGACACAATTAAAACAGCTTCTCCCAAATCTCTGACATTCTGGATGGGATCTGGTCAATGTCAGAACACAGTTAGATCACATATTGATTTTCTAACAAAATGTCCATGTCCTGTTGGTGTCAAACGGCAATTGAGTTGATAAAATACAGATCACTAATCTATTTTCTCCAAGACGATTTACAGCCTGCAGACGCGTGCGTACACACACGTTTACATTAATTTCTCGTTAGCGATTACCGTTTGATGGCCTTACCACAACAAATCACAATTCCTCAATGCAATTTAATGATGAATGGAACAAAATACCAGTGTGAAGAAAAATAGCCTTTCTCCCCTTATTTCAGCTCTTCTTATTTCTCTTCATCAGTCCCAGTGAGCAACAAATACACTCATCGCATCCAGTGTTGTTCAGAGAAGCTGGTGCTTCTATATAATACCCCAAATACTAAACAACTCCTAATACAAAATACTACTCCAAATACGAATTACTACTTCTAATACTAAACTACTCCTAATACAAAATACTACTCCAAATACAAATTACTACTTCTAATACTAAACTACTCCTAATACAAAATACTACTCCAAATACGAATTACTACTTCTAATACTAAACTACTCCTTATACAAGATACTACTCCAAATACCAATTACTACTCCTAATACTAAATACTACTAATAATATTAAATACTACTTATAATACTAAATACTACTCCTAATGCTTACAGGACCACGCGGGCGTCAACAGGACCACGCGGGCGTCAACAGGACCACGCGGGCGTCAACAGGACCTCGCGGGCGTCAACAGGACCACGCGGGCGTCAACAGGACCACGCGGGCGTCAACAGGACCACGCGGGCGTCAACAGGACCACACAGGTGGCATGTAGTGGGGCCAAACAGCCAGAACACTGATACAGTGAAGCTTGCTGCCGGCATTCGGAAGCCACGGTGTCAGTGTTGTTACGGTGGCACTGCAATGAGTAGCCCTTGTGAACGCCGTACACTGGAATCATTGTGAGCACAGGTACAACGCCGTGGAGAAAAGCTGCAGTACTGTAGCTGCAGTGAAGGTGCCCCTCCACCTCCACTCCGATACACACACACACACACACACACACACATCGCACTTTGACGGTCAGAGGGAGCCTAAAGAGTGCCTCTGTCAATAGGGGGTAATGTCTAGCATGTTGCCCACCTCGACACAGCCTACTGTGATTCAATAGAGAGGAGTGTAGGCTGTCCTCAGGGAATCACTAGATAAACTATACAACACTGGATGAAAGAGATACCAAGATAGCAAAAATGGTCAGCTATCTAACAGTGGTCGTTTTTTTTGCTCAAGACAATATTAAACTATGAAACTGTTTGAAGCTTTGTGATAAGACTTTCAGTCCCACTGGGAGTAATTAAAAATGTGACATCGATGTTGTTTAACGTGGCTCCTTTATCACACATTAATAATTAACTTCCTTATTATTCAATTATTAAACAGTCCTTCTTGTGACACTTATTTGGTAGGAATGAGAGAGAAACGCAGCTAGATCGGGCATTAAAAACAGTCAGGTCAAATGAGAGAAAGAGAGCTAGCCAGTCTGAGGTTGTGCCATAACGACTCTAACAAAAATACAAGTGTATCATCGTGCCTGGGTTACTCCCCTTCCTCTCTCCTCAATCACAACAGAGAGCCAGGCTGGGCTGCGTGCCAAGCCTTTCATTCCCAGATCGCCCTTCAATCCTGGGGGAGCTGTCGTGGGTGGGGCCTGGATGACAAAATCCATCCATAGTCAAACAAAGAGGCAAAAGGAAAGCAACCTTGTTAGCTAAAGCTAAAAAGAGATAGTGGGAATGCTAGACCTGACAAAGAAACATGGCTAATGCCTTAGCATTCATATTTCGTCTCAGGTTAGTATTTGTCCAGGGGTTGGGTAGATGTAGATCCGGGAAGTGAAAGCCAGCGTCTTGTGAGATTAAAAGATAAATGCCCATTACGTGAAGTGAAAGACTCAGGGTTGACTAGCATTAAGGATGCACAAAATAGGTTTGGGTTGGCGTTAGATATCATAAATAGGGTTAGGTATTATGGTTAAGAGTTACGGTTAAGGTTAGTGATTATGGTTAAGGGTCAAAACCTCCAGAATGCGCCTTTATGGTTAGGCATTACCCAGCAGTGGCACACACACACACACACACACACACACACACACACACACACACACCTCCACACAACAACACATCAAACCAGCCCACCCACCCCTGGGCCCAGACAACAGCAGCTGGCACACTACAGCAGCCATCAACATTTATTCTGAGAATCATTGCTATGGTTTGAGAAGGGAGTTTAAATGGCGTCTGGGTTGTAAATCACACAGTGTCTGCGCGGTCCGCAGAGACGCACGGATCAGACCAGACAGCCTTCTGAGCATAAAGTCCTGATAGGGCTGTACTACAGGTGGGCTGTCATCTTCAGTCCCTACATGTTTTACAGGCCGGCAAAATACTTTAAATAGCAGACAGAGAATGTTAGATAGAAAGCGTCACAGGCTGTTTCATCTGCATTGATATTGATAACAGTTGATCTAAATATGCCCGTCACATCGGGCGTAGCACCCAACTCCCCCAAAGAAGGCTGGCATCTTCTACAACCTTCTAAAGGCAACGGGTTTGGACAAACACGCCCTTGCCCAACTGCAGATCATTGGGACATTGTCAAGAAACACATAAATAGGCTCCCGGAAAGCAGTTCGAGGCAGAAGAGTTGGTGAAGCCGAAAAAGCAAGAGGTCATTCGCTGGGACTGGTACAAGAAGTTGGAGAGGAAGCAGCATTGACAGAAGGCTGAGAGCGAGCGGCTACAAGGCACTCTGCCCTCACCGCCACTCCGCCCCCACCGCCACCCGGCCCTCACCGCCACTCCGCCCCCACCGTCACTCCGCCCCCACCGTCACTCCGCCCCCACCGCCACTC
>JACXGJ010018228.1:0-10422 GCA_016801105.1 Esox niger
CCCCGTGCAACTGGTACGCCTATCTGGGCTACAAACAGCAGGGCAGAACGTTTTCTTCAGGCATTAATATAACATCAATTCGGTTTATGCTAATCCACATACAGTCGTATCTATGGTGTAGTGATCAACAACTATTCAAAATAAATAAAGTGAACGGAAGCGGACAAAAAACGTAAATAACTTCTACTGCAATAGGTATCAGTTGCGTGGAACTAGTTACCAGAATGTAGGTCCTAGGCCATAACTCGTACCCTAATCAGAGACCCCACTGTGAACACCGAATCCCGGTGTCAGAACGTGACAACACCACTGTCCACCGGACTCACCCATGAAGTACATTGCCACTTTGCAGATGCCAGACCCAAACACGAAGTCTCTCATGAGGTTGGGGATGAGGGTGAAGGGCATACAGAAGAGGCAGAGCATCAGGTCGCTGGCCGCCAACGACAGCAGGAACAGGTTCGTGACGGTGCGCATGCGGCGGTTCCTCACCAGCACGCCGATGATCAGGCTGTTACCCAACACGCTGACCAAGAATATGAGGATGTAAAGGACGATGCGCACCGTCTGGTTCAAATCTGTGGAGAGGAGAGCGAGTGAGATGGTCCTTTTGTTCGGTGTTGTCTACATAGTCGTGGTTTCGTCGTCGTGTTCGTTTGTCCTTATGGCCTTACAATAATAAAAGTTGCAAATCCTCATCATCTTTATCCATATGCTTATATTAAAATTGCAATCGCCGTCATTATCATAAATTAATGTACACTGTGTATCATCATTCGATTGTAAAAGACAAGGAGGCCTAACCTAGTAACAGAAATATTACTTATTTGATTCCCCGATCCAGTTAGGTAAAAACTCTCCGAGCCTGCATCTGGGAGAGTGGGATATACAAACAACACACTTCCGCTTCACACATGTATGTAATACACTTTGATTTGTTTAATTGGACAAATATAAACATCAACCTAATTACACTTCTTTATATACTTGTTTTTTCTTCATTAGCGATCCTGGCCGCTTGCATTACAGCACGTTAGTTCTGGTTGGACGCTCAAGCGGAAATTATGTGCAAACGGTAGGGATTGTTCTCTCCTATGATTTTTATGTACAGTAGCCTACACCAACATATATTTATATTCAGAGCATTCTTAGAACATTTTCGACAGTGTGACTGACTAGTTTTATCTAAGCAAAAGGACAACTATACTACATGTCGACCTGTTACTATGTGTATGGGTGTGAGTTGGTGTGTTTGTGTCAGATATTCATTCTTCCTCCGGCACTCCATCCAAGCAGAGACGAAAGAACACATGCTCGTTCAACCGCACTTAAAGCGCACTGGCCCGGCGCTTGGAGGTGTCCAAATGGTTTCTCTTCATGCACAATTACATATAATAACAGTTCAAAATATTTATTCTTTAAGCCAAAACATTAACTAAATTAAGTTAACTAGGAAAAATGTAACGTTTCCCAAGTTGTGTCTTAGTTACATGAAATTGTTATGACATAAAAATAAAAACAGCCTATCGACTGATACATATTTACATTTTAAAATGTACACCTATTCGACATTTTCCAAATTCTTTGTTATACATTTTTTATAGAATAGTTCATTGGGTACCTTTCGGGTCCGTGGGAGTCTCACTTTCCTCGTCGCATTCTGAGACATTCTTGATTCCAAAGCCGCATAAAATCTTATAAAGATTCGTCGAGTTTATGAGCATCTCATGAATTGTAAATGTCTCCATTTTTCCCGTTCTATTTTATTCACAAAATATAAATATATAGGCTATGAACCCGCATCCATGCTTCGCAACCTACAAATACCCCAAACTATAATGTCGGCAAATCAAAATTCCCAAGTTTCATCATATTCTCCAGGGGGGGAAAAGTCTTAAATAATCCAGAAACTGAAGATACAACACGCAAACAGTTTGCATGACCCGAATTATTTCTGTCCAGCTTTTAACGGAATTCACAGGTGACGGAGTCAGTGGGCAAAAATGATTGACATCACGCCGAGCATCCCTTACACGCAATGCTTAATATGTCAACTGTAACAGCGGGTAGAGGACTGATCCTCGAAGAGACCCCGCCTATCTGTCTGTTTATATCGCAGCCTTCCGTTAAAGAATGAAACTCGAGGACGGATAACAAAATGACAAATGACCTGTGATATGATTATGCGTCCTGATAACAGATGGACGTGATAGACACCGGCTCCCTTCGAACCTCGGTCTCCCCAGTGTTACATGAGAGTTGTTATTTACTAAGAACTAAAGAGAAAAGCATTCCTTCAGCACAAATGCTTTTTTTAAAGTTCACGTAAACATATAGCTAAAGCCGTTGCTGAACACTATAAACAGAGTTGACTTTTATGTCCACATTAGCATTTTTAATTGATATCTAATTTATTATCGAATTAGTGGCTTTTTTGAAGTTGTAGCTAGTGTAATAAATAAATAACACGTACAGATTCAATGAATCCCAACTACACAAGATAAGGAGTTTTGCTCCTTTTAGTTGTCTTTGAATCGGCAATCTTTTCCGGGATTTCAATTTAATAATATCATTTCCTTGGCAATGAAGATAACCACGTCCTAGCAATACATTTAGGGTAAGATTTATGTTAATTTCGCTAAACGTTCATTATGTGTTACCTGTCTAATTCTTAGCAATTATTCAGGAAAATGTTGTCCAAGATTTTACAATTAATTTTTTGGCGGCAACACACTGGTTATTGTCACAGCAATGGACAATACAAAAAAAGCATGTGAAATCGACAGATTGAAGCACAACTATTGTCCCATCCAGACGTATTCTAACTTGTATAAATACTAAGCATTAGTAATGCTTTCCTAGTAAGTTACAGACACTCAATACAGTCTAAAATCGAAGACTAATTGTTTTTTTTTTAATTATCAGTCCCTATAATTTCTATTTGTACATCGTCAGCTCTAAGAGTCAGATGGATAATTTGTGAACATACTGCCTTAAATACAATTAAATAGCTTAGGCTATATATTGGGGGGTTTAACTTCAGCCCATTCTTAAATGGTCTTAAACTACACAAAAAGTATGTAGAAATTATTATGGAGATATACTGGTTTTAACCACTACCCACGGAAATAGATTTTTAATAAAACACTTGGCGTTGATTTTCTAAATCTCCATTGTGGTTGCCAAGCCAACAGGTTTGCCCAGCTCTTAAATTAACTTCCAGGAGCTAGTCAGTGGCTTGCATTTTGCAAAGAAGAACACGGTGTATCCAGGGTAATGCGAAGATTTTGGCACTCAGGAAAGGCATTTTGGACATATTTGGATCTGGCGACATGTTGTGACTGAATGGATACTTGCAAGCCAAATTATTGTTGTTGTCAGAGACGCCCTCTTCTCCCACACGCGTGTACAGCGATTCCTGATTGTGTGATGATCAACACGATACGGAAAGGAATAACTTGAGGTGTGCATTTAGGACAGGTCTTTATATTAAATTCTCCAGAACCTGCTATGGCGTTGTCGCAACGAGCCAAGGCTATTACGGTGCCATTGTGCTTGTGCGAGGGAAGTGATATTGAAGATGTTCAAACGAGAGATAGTTTTTCACTACGGGGCAGACAGGGACTGGACAAGGTCATGCTTTCTGGTGGTTATCATGCACACTGTACATAACAATAATCTCGTATTAACTGCATGGCGCCGACCGAAGTTTATTTGGAATGAAAAAGTATCTCTTAGTGAAAAATCACCTGAGCCTGAACTGGATCTGAACCTTCTGAAACTCGTTTGCTGACATTATTGCTGAGCTCTCGTATAGAAGCATGAAAGTCTGTTTTGATTCTGCCACTGTTAAATGGGACGGACGCATGTAGTCTAAACAACTGCCGTCCCATTTTCAAACGAGCTGTCCTTGCCAAAGTCCTTGAAACACTTGTTAGTGAGCAACTGAATGAGTTTTTGTACACCAACAACGCCCTGAGCAAGTTTCAATCTGTTGTCAGAAGCACAGGACAGTATATTCCCGCCATGTAGTTACTATAGTCACTTCTTGGAGGCACTCGATTTTGTTTTTTTTGTTTTTTCCCGCTATTGATTTAGTACAATTAGGCCAATACAATGTTTTGTATTGTGTTCTTTTTTGTATGTTCCCCTTCTGATCGGCTCTTAAATGAACCCCCCAGCCCCGGTATACAAATGTTAACGTGAGCTATTTGGTTACATAAATGACACAACATTTAAGTTAATTAAAATTGGCATTCATAAACATAAAAATATTCATTTCCTGCGTATGAAGAAGTAATATCAGAGACACATGCCACGATAAGGACGTAATTGCTATTTTAAGCCTGGCTTACTCAAATTATGACCCCTTTTTATGTTGTCTCATGCAATGCATCAAACAATATATACCTAGGTAATCTAGAGATGTATACCGTTTATATCAATCAGCTGTCCCTGGGCTAGGAACTAATATCGCGTATCTTTGTTTCCTCGACCTGAATAGTCCGTAGTTGCTAAGTAACCACTGCAGAGACTGCATCACTGGATACCCAATGGATTCTGAAAATCTAATTGCACCATCGTAGTTACACCAAAACGAGGTTTGAAAATGATGGACGAGGGGACGGAGTTATCACTGACAATTGCGCAAATTGTCCAGCGACTGAAAGGAACTAATTTGCACTCTCAAATAGAGAGACAGGCCAAAGTGAGTAGCCACAGTGACGTTAGCTGTACTGCAGAACTGAAACGCGTGTGCAACACCGATTCTTGTCTTTCCTGTCTGCCGTGACATTTGACAGCAGCCGAGGCAATAATAAATATTTGGTCTCATCCAGCTATGATGTTTATTTTACAAGTGCTATATGGTTGAAATGCCATGATGTCTACATAGCGAGTTTTATAAACTGTTTTTTTTTGCTATTCTTTAGGAGTGTTTGCATAGACCCGAGATAAAATTAGAATCTCTTAAAGATGATGTACGAAATTTTCTCAAAGCTTCAGGTAAGCGCGTGAAACACGAAATATTTTGTTCTAGGCAAATCTGTACTTTCAATATCATGAATGCCAATTTGCTAATAAATGGCTTATACACATTATTTTGTTTTTTACAGGTTGGGAGAAAAAGCTTCAGAATGCGGTGTACAGAGAGTTACACGTGTAAGTGTTATTTCTATAAATCTTTTTATTTAAATGTATTAGCATTTTAAAGTATGTCCAAATGCATGCAGTTAGACAGAGGCACAGATTGAGAGATGCACAAAAAGTGCCTTCTTAAGGTGTCTTGGAAAAACAGCATCTGACAGTCATAATCTGTACATTATCTTTCATCCAGTCACTTGTTAGCCAGTGCCAGAGAAATCAAAGTTAAGTGCTTTTTTTGTTTTAAACTTGGGTGGTGTGGGTGGGCGGGATACACAAGTTATGATAGGGAATCATCTGAAATGTTCCGCCAACTTCCTTTTAAAACAGACCGACTCAAGTGAAATGTGCATATCACGTTTGTATTGGCCAGGAACCAGACTCCAGACCAGACCGAAAACTGTGCCCAGTTCTCTGACTAGAATCCAAATGCCATCAGTTCTTATGGTTTTATCCTTCTGTTATGTCTGTTTTTCATTTTTCATGTATCATTTGTGAATTGACGAATGTATGTTCAGGGCATTGCTGCAGTTTAATTCTAAATCAGCTCAGATGAAATTATCGAGAGTATCGTGGTGATTTTGTTTTGTGACATGAAAACAAATTCTGATGACTTCAAAGTAACCGTTCAAACCTGCATTCTTATAGTGTTTAACCCTGTAAAAATGTCTCTGCCTTGCCTGAATCTAGTGCAAATTCTGCTCTTGCCTGGACTTGAGAACGACCGGTTTGGCTGCGACATTAAAGGTTGACTGATGCTTTCCCTTCAACATGAGTCATCCATGCGTGTCCTCGTTAAGGTGTCATGTTTACATGAGCGTGAGTGTTTTATAACAGAAGACATGTTCAAGGGCTCTCTCTGAAATGGTCCCCGATTCTGTTTTGGTCCCAAAGACTCCCGACAGGCACTCAGGCATTTGGTCAGGCTGGATGATAAGTGGATATAAACAGGAGACAGGAGGTGGATCCGGAGGATGAACTCAGACCTCCTTAAACTGAACAAAGAGCGATAGCCTATGGAGTGTCTTGGTTAAATGTTCTTTTTCAGGGTCATTTGATTTTGGGTCTAATGTTCTGAATTTATTGAAGGTCTATTTTCTCTTAACTTCTGCTTTAGTCTCTAACTCTGTGTCACAGGGACTGCGGCTGTTGCATTTGACACGGTCCACTTTCTGTCTTCAAAGCTAAATCATCTCTGTCACTTCCTATCCATCGCTTCCTCGACCCTTGGCTTTCTATTTGTCCCCCTTTCTCAACCCCTTCCTCTCTCAACCTCTTTTTCTAGTCAGCCGCCCCCCTGCCATCCTGCAACTCCCCCAGAACACAGCAAGGAGCCGCTGGCTTACATGCGAAAGGCCCAGGTGGGTCTCCCTCTTCCTCTCGCCATCACTCCTTTAACTCTGTCTTTCTCTCCTGTTCGTCATTTCTCCACTAATCTTTTTCTCTCTCAGTCACTCCTTTTCGTCTCTCTGTCACTCCTTCTCTTCCTCAGTTTTTTTCTCTGTCACTCCTCTTCCTCTGTCCATCATGCTCTGTTTTTTCTTTCTGTAACTCCTCGCGTGTTCTCTGGGTCTTCATCTGTGGTTCTGTCCCCTAGTCGATGTGACTCCTGTAGACATGCCTACTTTTCTTTGTTAGGTCTTTAAACTGTGTTTGTTCATGTGTTTATCTATTATTATCTGTCGTCCCCGCAGGCAAGCTGGGAGAAGCGTATCCTTAAGAGCCTGAACAGCATGTGCACTGAGTTGGGTGTGCCTTTGGCTCGAAAGGTAAACGCTTTATATTATTATTCGGCGTTATATGTATATATACCAATGCTCCACTTGGCATTTTGTCGCAGGAACCCTCGGGTCAGTCCCCATACCAGTCGGTCTCGGTGACCTCCCCACTCTCAGCCCATCGACAAACGTTCACGTGCAATTCTTCTTTTTCTTTTTGCTGTTTCCAGAGACCAGCGGTAGAGCAGAAGGAGTTGACCAACAAGTGGAACGAGATGGGAACTGACGAACCAGGTCTCTGGCTAAACAGCGCCCGTCGATGACACTGTTTATAAGTGGGGATCAACTGGGTTTATTTTAATGCCGCGGAAGGATGCATCTCTTGCCATTGTAATCCAATGTGTGTGTGTGTGTGTGTGTGTGTGTGTGTTTTGGGCGTCATGAATGCTTCTACATCTCGTAGGGGGCATTTCACTAGGCTATCTCATCCTGTGCTCAGTACTTGGTGTAACATAGCCGTCTCTTGACTCTGTGAGACGGGGGTATGATAACATTTACGAGTGTGTGCCGGGCCTTGACATAAACAGCAGGCCTTGTGAACCCAGAGGATAGCCAGACTCTCGGGCCTGGTTTTGCTCCGATAGCAAGAGGAACTCCTCTTCCAACCCCAACAGGCCTTCGTTCTGCACTGACCAAGTAGAATCATATTGAGATTTTATCAGGACTCCCGTCAGCTGACGCCATGGCGACCGATGGTTTTCCTGGAATACACGGCAAAGGAGCATAACGCGTTACACACATTTCAAAAGCGTTTACACATAGGCATTGTACACTTAAAACGCTTACATTGTACTGAATGCACTCAGTTAGTTGGACCCCAGCGCAGAGTGCAGGATATTTATTTCAAACCGGTAAAGAGGAAAAACCAGAGGAGTTTCATGTTCGTTTGACAGGCAGAAAGTCAGTACACAAAAATCTGAAATAGCGGGGCCAGTACCAAACAGGGTAATCCAATAGTCGATGGTCAGAAGGCAGGCACAGGTCGGGCTTTCTATAACAAGGTAAAGTTACGTCTTAGAAATGATGCACACAAGACAAATAATACCTCACAACAGGAACGAGATACATCCCTGAACAGAACGGGGAACACAGAACGAACACAGGTGGTCAGAATTCAGGTGATTGGATCCCGAGGGTAGAGTTGCGTTCACGGGCACGTTGGGTTGTACCGGGGCCTGAATTGGCGAACGACATCGAATACATCTAAAGACCCCAACATTTACACACACTTGAAATAGAAACAAAGCCCCTATAGACTTGAAGGTGTGTGGGTATAGAGTTGGGCTGTCACGATATCAGATACCACATTTGTTATGTCCATATTATTGTTATGAAGAAAACGTAATTTAACACTCCTCCCTTTTTTCTGTACAGATCTCAGTCGTTTCAGACCTGTTTATGCTCCTAAAGACTTTCTAGAGGCAAGTGGACATAAACTCTGCACGAAGCGATCAGTATGTCATCGATATGTGTTGACCTTATACTCAAATGACTACATTTCCCATCACTCCCAGGTGCTGATTAGCCTGCGGAATCCTAACCACGACAGCAGTGAGGAGGCTAGTGCGAAGAGTTACTGGGGTCTCGTCCAGGTTCCACTCCAAGTCAGAGACATACCACAGATGGTAATGGGAACACTGTGTGTGTGGTTCCATAGTTGGTCGGAGAAAAACTTGATCGGAAACATATCAGTAGCGTGATCTACGAGACCAATAAGATGTGGTGAATCATTCAAGGAAATAGTAGCTAGTGTCTGTGTGTTGTTTTAAATTCTCTCTGTGTGGGTGGTGTGTGGAACGGTGGGGTTTTAGGACTTTAAAAACCTCACGTTACGTCCCAGACGCTCTGTGTTCAGTGGTGATTCCACAGGGTTTATATTTGTGCGTTGTCCCCTCAGAGAGAAGCCTATTCGGAGCTGTGCCTGACCTCGGGGCAACTGGGGATCGATGATCTGACACACGTGCCCCCAGGTGAAACACTGCTAATGTGCACTGAGATAGATTTGTGTCATGGTGAAAACGTTTTGTACCACAGGTGCAGACCTTTGGGTCATTTACATATTCTATGTCTGGTTAGAAGTACGTATGGACTACAGTAAATATGTCAAAATTGACAGAAAATATTTATTTAACTCAGCAAATATAGAAATGAAGCAGGATAAACAAAGACCAGCTCATTTTGTGTTCGTATCTTATCTGTCTGTTTCATATCGGCTTGTGTTAATGTTTCTCATGCCAATCGTCTGTCTGGCATCTCTCAAGCAATATGTGTGTACCACATTTATATGGATATATAGATATCATGTTTTTTAAGAACCCAGAGTTTGTAAATCAAATGTATATAATAGTCAGTTCTGGAAACTGATGCCTGGCATTCTTTGGTTGTCTGTCTTTTCTATCACCCG
This sequence comes from Esox niger, assembly GCA_016801105.1. Classification (NCBI taxonomy): domain Eukaryota; kingdom Metazoa; phylum Chordata; class Actinopteri; order Esociformes; family Esocidae; genus Esox; species Esox niger. The sequence continues at coordinate 9,325 of JACXGJ010018228.1, forward strand.
GCAGATTTGTTTGAAAGTGAGCATATTCGTATTGGAAAGAAAGGTAAGATGGATGGAAACCGTATAAACAGAGATTTGGATACCGTTTATTTCAGATTACTTATCTCTCTTTTGTCTTATATTGCAACAAAGCCAGCCCGTTCTGGAATATGTCTTTTTTGACGTGAAACTAGTTCATTTGCAGATTGTACTGTAGGCACACACACATTATCCTATTCACACACCTCTCCTTCACCCCTCTCATCAGAAAACAGGGAAGTTAGCTGCTGTCATAAATAATCCCCTCCTTCACCTTCTCAAGTGGCTTACACATATGGGACAGCGTTGCACTTTTGCACTCTGCCCCCGCCCACACAGCCCAATGTAAACGTCAGCCATTTGTACTGTATACAAGCCGTAGTACCCTGGCAGTCTGTACTGCACGGCTAGAAAAAGGAATGTGTCTTAAACCCCATATGGCCAAGGGGACTCCAGCCCCAGTCAGCAGATCACAGAACACTCTCAAGGGCTAATCAAGGAGGAACAAGAGGGCTCAGTGTTTATATTGGAGTGTGTTATTGGCTCTCTGACACCTGGAGTCACTGAAGTCCAGCACCATGTGTGTTCTCCCATTTTAATGTTGTGTTGGTGTGTTGGTATTGATGTCCTCTCTGTGTGTGTTCTCCCATTTTAATGTTGTGTTGGTGTGTCGAGGTCCTCTCTGTGTGTGTCCTCATATTTTTATGTTGTGTTGGTGTGTTGGTATTGATGTCCTCTCTGTGTGTTTTCTCCTATTTTAATATTGTGTTGGTGTGTTGGTATTGATGTCATATGTGTGTGTCCTCATATTTTAATGTTGTGTTGGTGTGTTGGTATTGATGTCCTCTCTGTGTGTGTCCTCTTATTTTTATGTTGTATTGGTGTGTTGGTATTGATGTCATATGTGTGTGTCCTCCTATTTTAATGTTGTGTTGATGTGTTGGTATTGATGTCATATGTGTGTGTCCTCCTATTTTAATGTTGTGTTGGTGTGTTGGTATTGATGTCCTCTCTGTGTGTGTCTTCCTATTTTTATGTTGTGTTGGTGTGTTGGTATTGATGTCATATGTGTGTGTCCTC
>JACXGJ010018229.1:0-10418 GCA_016801105.1 Esox niger
ATGTAACCAGTAGGGGTGTGTGATACCGCAGAATGTAACCAGAACGGGTGTGTGATACCACAGAATGTAACCAGTAGGGGTGTGTGATACCGCAGAATGTAACCAGAACGGGTGTGTGATACCGCAGAATGTAACCAGTAGGGGTGTGTGATACCACAGAATGTAACCAGTAGGGGTGTGTGATACCACAGAATGTAACCAGTAGGGGTCTGTGATACCACAGAATGTAACCAGAATGGGTGTGTGATACCACAGAATGTAACCAGAAGGGGTGTGTGATACCACAGAATGTGGGTAATACAGGGCCGGAATCACCGATATCGACGCCAGTACCAATACTTTTCATTATTACAAACGGCTGATGTATTTTAATTCAGGGGGGAGCAGTGTGTCATGATTTATGAGCTAAATGCATTATCAATAGGCTACATCTGAATACATTTCTATGACCAATAAATTAGTTGCCAATATTGTCAGGTTGTCAGCTGTATGAGGAGAGGAGCAGCGGACTGAGGTGACTGAGTCGTAGTGACTTTTAGTATATATATATTATATATTGCAGCTGAAGTCTGCTCACGGCAAAGAGACAATAACACACAAAGAGAGAGGGAGGAGGGGGAACATATATACTGGGGAAAATGACTGGATGGTGATCAGGTGCGCTAAACGAGACAACAGTTGTGATGGGTTGATGATGGGCGGTGATGTCAGAAGGCCAGTGACATCAAGCGCTGAGGCCCGCTTCCTGCAGCAGATGGCGTAGTGGCTCTCCTCAGGACTTTTAAGGGCACCACAAACCGCGGGCTCAGCTTGCGGAAGGGCCGGCGGAGGGGCAGGTCCTTGAGAGCCAGACACGGTCGCCCGGATGATACACCGGGGCTTCCCTGCGGTGGCGATCAGCATAGGTGTTCTGGCGGCAGACAGCGAGCCTGAGGCGAGCCTGCATGGCCTCCCATGTTCCCGCTGCCTGGCCTAAACCACTCGTCCACCCCAGGGGTACCGGTCTGGCCTGGGGTCCAGGGTGCCAGGACCGGCTGGTAGCCCAGGACACACTGAAATGGGGATATCCCCCCCCGTGGAGGAGTGGTGACAGGAGTTCAGCGCGTATTCCGCCCACGACAGGAACTCCGCCCACTCCCCAGGCCGGTCCTGGCAGTAGGACCGAAGGAGCCTTCCAACGTCCTGATTGACACGCTCCACCTGCCCGTTGGACTGGGGGTGGTAGACCGAGGTCAGGCTGACCGAGACCCCCAAACGCTGCATAAACGCCTTCCAAACTCTGGAGGTGAACTGGGGGCCCCAGTCAGACACTATGTTCTCGGGCACCCCATAGCGCCAGAAGACTTGGGTGAATGCAGCACCTGCAGTCTGTAGGGCCGTGGGAAGACCGGGCAGAGGCAAGATTATGACAGGACTTTGAAAAGCAGTCCACAACGACCAAGATGGTGGTATGGTCCTGTGAAAGGGGAAGATCTGTTAGAAAATCAACAGACAGGTGGGTCCATGGCCGTTGTGGAATGGGCAAGGGGTGCAACTTACCCATAGGCAGGTGTTGAGGTGCCTAACTCTGGGCGCACACCGAGCAGGAAGAGACGTACACCCTCACGTCCTTGGCCAAGGTGGGCCACCAGTATTTACCGGCCAGGGCCCGCATGGTCTGCCCGATACCATGATGACCGGAGGAGGCAGAGGTGACGTTGGCACATACATGAGACCCGGGCTTGCCACGCTGTGCACGAACAATGTCCGCGTCCAATTCCCACACTACCGGAGCCAAGGTACATGTTGCAGACAGTATGGGAGCATCATCCACTCCTCCGTGTCATGCTGACGAGACAGCGCGTCGGCCCTGACGTTCTTACTTCCCGGCCTGTAAGTGAGAGTGAACACAAACCGGGAGAAGAACATAGCCCACCTGGCCTGGCGAGGGGTCAGCCTCTTCGCAGCCCGCATGTACTCCAGGTTACGGTGGTCAGTCCAGATGAGGAAAGGGTGTTTGGCCCCCCTAACCAGTGCCGCCACGCCGACAGGGCTCTAACCACGGCCAATAACTCACGATCACCCTCGTCGTAATTATGCTCCGCTGTACTGAGCTTCTGTGAGAAGAAGGCGCAGGGGCAAAGCGTAATCCGACTCCTTTTTCGTTGGGAGAGGACCGCCCAGATACCACTGTCCGACGCGTCCACTTCCACAACAAACTGGAGAAACGGGTCAGGATGGTCCAGCACCGGCGCAGTGGTGAAACTATGTTTCAGTTCCACAAACGCCCGCTCCACCTCCGCGGTCCAACGCAACCGAGTGGCCCCACCCCTCAGGAGGGAGGTGATCGGAGCCACGACCTGGCTAAAGCCCCAGATAAACCTCCTATAGTAGTTCGCGAAGCCTAAGAATAGTAGCAATCCCTTAACTGTGGTTGGGGTTGGCCAATTACGCACGACATCAATGTGATGCTCCTCCATAGTCACACCTGTGCGAGAGAAACGATAACCCAGGAAGGACACGGATGACTGGAAGAACAGACACTTTGCGGCCTTCACGTACAGGTCATGCTACAACAGTCTAGCAAGCACTTTACGCATCAACGAGACATGCTCAGCGCGACTAGCCGTGTATTTTAAGATGTCATCAATATACACCACCACACCCTCACATAACACACAAGTCCCTGAAAATGTCATTGATGAAAGATTGAAAGACTGATGGAGCATTCATTAAACCGTACAGCATGACGAAATATTCATAATGGCCAGAGGTTGTAATGAAGTCTGTTTTCCATTTTCCATAGGCACTCTTGAGGTCCAACTTCGTGAAAAAGCGGGGCCTGTGCATCCTCTCGACTTCCGCAGAGATTAAGGGAAGAGGGTAGCGGAACGGGATGGTGATTTTGTTCCGCACCCTGTAATCGATGCACGGGCGCAAACCACCGTCCTTTTTTTTCACGAAGAAAAAACTTGAGGAGACCGGTGACCGGGATGGCCTAATGTATCCCTGTCCTAACGCTTCCTTAATATATGCGGACATCGCCGCAGTCTCGGTGCGGGACAGTGGATACATGCGACCCTTTAGGAGTTGCAGCTCCCTTTAAGAGGTTTATCGCGCAATCCCCCTGCCTATGAGGCGGTAACACAGAGGCCTTAGCCTCGGAAAAGACCACGGCTAAGTCCCTGTATTCGGGAGGAATTGGCTCGGCGGGAGCACTGTCTGGACTTTCCACCGTGGTCGAACCCACGGAAACACCCAAACACCTACCTTGGCACTTCCGCGACCCCCCGAAAGAACCTGACTAGACCAGGAGATGACGGGGTCATGGAGAGACAGCCAGGGGAAACCTAACACGACGGGGAATGTGGGAGAATCCATAATGTGAAGGGAAATGGTTTTACTGTGTCGGCCGCAAGTGACCTTAAGGAGAGGGACAGTATACCTGGTTATCAAGCCCGACCCTAATGGCCGGTTGTCTAGCGCTCTCACAGGTAGGGGGGTGGTAAGGACCTGGAGGGGAATCCCTGTCGATGAAATTGCCAGCAGCGCCTGAATCTACCAGCGCCTTACACTGGGAGAGCAACGGAAAACCAGGAAATTCAACAGGGACGGTGCAGATAGTGAGTGGAAAGGAAATCGGTGAATGGGCATGAGCTACCTGGGGTGATGCGGAAGCGCCGTGCATGTCGCCTCCGGAGTCAGAGGAGGAGGTGTAGCACGGAGCAGCGGAGCTGCCCCAACGCTTCTTTAAACAACCCGGTTTTCCTTCTCCTTGCCCTCTGCCCGAGATGGTGGAGTGGAACGGACGGGCCCTTGCCAGGAAGTCCTCGGCTAGCCAACATATTGTCGAGACGGATAGATGGATCTATCCACAGATTTCACTCTGCTAGCAGGCTGGCTCTCTCATGGTTGACTGAAACTTAATAAAGAACCATTTATTTAGGGGCCGCTGACCCGGTATTGTTGGTTTCTTGGTCAAATAAACAGTTCTGTTAGTGAATATCTGCACATTCAACACCACAGTCATGTTAAAGTGTCATGTGAAACAGAGAGGCTTGGTCAGATGAACAGTTCTGTTAGTTAATATAAACACAATCGACAACACAGTGATTTTCTGGGGATTCTGGCTGAGACTTTGAAACACAGACTAGTCACCTTATTTAGTCATTCATTTATCATTGTCAGTCCATCTATGGTGCCGCTGGCAGTGTGGCCGACTTTCAGTCATAACTTGTTGTGGGGCCAGATCCAGTCCAGATGTAGTTTAACTTGTTGAGTCAAAATTACTGTTTATTATTGTTTAAATCATTTGATTTATTCAGTGTTTTTTAAGACAGATAAGAAACAGTTGCACACCTGCCCACTGTACACGTGGGCAGTGATATTTATATTACAGCTCTTCAGTATGTACAGCAGCTATGTTCAGTAATATATATATATTACAGCAGTGCAGTATGTACAGCAGCTGTGTTCAGTGATATTTATATTACAGCAGGGCAGTATGTACAGCATCTATGTTCAGTGATATTTATATTACAGCAGTAAAGTATGTACAGCAGCTATGTTCAGTGATATTTATATTACAGCAGTAAAGTATGTACAGCAGCTATGTTCAGTGATATTTTTATTACAGCAGTAAAGTATGTACAGCAGCTATGTACAGTAAAATATATATATTACAGCAGTGCAGTATGTACAGCAGCTATGTTCAGTGATATTTATATTACAGCAGTGGAGTATGTACAGCAGCTATGTTCAGTGATATTTATATTACAGCAGTGCAGTATGTACAGCAGCTATGTTCAGTGATATATATATTACAGCAGTGCAGTATGTACAGCAGCTATGTTCAGTGCAGGGGATGTGTGAAACTTAACACTTTGTTTTAAGTCCATTGTTCTGACATGGATGGGACCATCCATTTTGTGTCCACTACATTGTCCTGAATGTTATGGGCTTTACTGTGCTTTGTTGGTCTGCAGTTCCATGATAACAAGATTATCAGTGTAATTCACTTCACCTGTCAATAGTCATAATGTTATGGCTGATCCATGTATATATTTATGTAGATTATCAGTGTTATTCACTTCACCTGTCAGTGGTCATAATGTTATTGTCACAATGGGTGTATAGTGGTGGAGAGGACGGACCAGGCGCAGGCAAAGGTAGCGGTCGAGTGTACTCTTTAATTTAAACAAAGACAAAACAACATAACAGAAAATACCGAGTACTGGGGCAAAACTACTAAATCAAAGTAAACACGAAGAAACAACACCACATACATCTGACAAAACAGTGACATGGAACAATGACTAACAACTGAGGGGAGCAGAGGAGAAAAAATTTAAACACATACTGATCGCTTGATTGGGACCTGGTGTGAACAATGATTGAGGACAAGACAAATGAAGGGGACCGGGGTAAGTTCATGACTGTTGGAGACCTAGGAAAAGCGGGAGATGACGGAGCAGTACACAGGACTCAGGACACCCCACTAGTGGATACAAAGGCAGTAAACTTTAGAAACGCCCTTTTCTGGGCTCAAGGTAATTGCTTGCTCAAGACAATATCTCAACATTAGGTACATACATTATGATGAACATAGAAATCGTCTGTATGTGTAATTTGTCTTATCCCAGAAGTCATTTTCTATGTGTGTGGATTTCAAATGAATATGTTTATAATAAAACTACGTGATTATACACTCACCAAAAGGATTATTAGGAACACCTGTTCAATTTCTCATTAATGCTATTATCTAATCAACCAATCACATGGCAGTTGCTTCAATGCATCTAGGGGTGTGGTCCTGGTCAAGACAATCTCCTGAACTCCAAACTTAATGTCAGAATGGGAAAGAAAGGTGATTTAAGCAAGTTTGAGCGTGGCATGGTTGTTGGTGCCAGACGGGCCGGTCTGAGTATTTCACAGTCTGCTCAGTTACTGGGATTGTTTACTTACACATAACATAACATACACTTTACTTATTACCTTGCCTGGCTGATTCCTCACTATGAGTCTGTTAAAGAGATGTTGTATATATAGTAGTGATAAAGCGATATAGTAAATGCACTGTATGTGTGTTAATAAAGACATTGTGATTTCCTCTCAGAAGACAGAGATGTTGTAGATAAATTGATATGGTAAATTAATCTGACACACAAACAGGATCTAAAACATAGCATAATGCAGAGAAAAAATAGGTCAATACCCAGTAATTAGTAAAGAACAGAAAATAGCTGTGAAAGTTTCAAATCACCTTAATGAAAGCAGCTTCCAAACCTTCAATAATAAAGACCTCACTTACAAAGATTCAAATGAGGAGTCCCACCCAGTTGGTTCTCAGACTCTGTCCAGACATACAGACAAACCACACAGAGACCCAAGTTAACAACACAATTAAACCATTTGACACATTGGAAAGATCTAACCAAAGAACTAAGAACATCTGAATGCCATTTGACCTTTAATAGTCACTACAGAATGACACAAAACCTGACCACAGATACCGACCCATAATTAAGAAATTATTGACTCTCTACAGACTCAGTGAGCGTGAAGTTGCTATGGAGAAGGACTACTATCAGGTCATCACCATGGACAGGACACACTTGACCCCTGAGGGTCAAGACCACGGACAGGACAAACCTGACCCCTGAGGGTCAACACCATGGACAGGACACGCCTGACCCCTGAGGGTCAACACCATGGACAGGACACCCAAGCAACACACCAACTGTCACTGGAAGGTTCTAGATGTATGTGGTGTAGTCTGACCCGCTCCCACACAGCTGCCTCATCAGGACAAATCCAAGCCCCTGAATGACAAGAGAGAGGAGGGAACACGTAAATAAGTGGCTACAGAGTCCAATACCCAGAAAACCAGGTTGAAACCAAACTCCACTTCCTGAAATCCTGTCAAATGTATGAGGACAAGACACAGTTTCTTTCCTCAAATCACACTGACCAATAAAGAATATGAAAGAATATCCAGTATTGACTAGATCCCAAATCTATTGGGTGAACTAATAAAAGGACTTCTGGTAGAGCACCAAGGCTTTTATAAACACAATATATTGTGCAGTTAATTTATTTATGTTATCTACATTTATATAGTTTTGCAATAAGTACAATTTGTTTATATAATAGATTATAACACAGAAAAACTTGCTAATTGGATCTTTTGTATTGTTTTTTGTAACTGTTTTAGAAATTGCTTTTGAATTGAATATACAGTAAAACAGAGGGAGAGAAGAGAGGAAGATGAAGATGTGACTGCGAGGTGACGAACTGCTCTTTCCAACTGCCATGAACTCATTCCTGTCCCATTCATTTGTCTTGTCTCCAATTATCTCCCACACCAGGTCCCAATTAGGTCATCAGTATGTGTTTAAATGTTTCTCCTCTGTTCCCCTCATTTGTCAGTCATTGTTCCATGTTACTGTGTGTCCTGATGTGTGTGGTGAGTTTTGGTCTCGTGTGCAATTTACGTTATAACTTTTACAATAAAGTTCTTGTGTTTCCTGTTTCTTTGTGTATTTCAAATAAAAACAGCACCAACTGCCACTATGGCCTGTGCCTGGTTCGTATCGCCACATCATTGCTATCGTGACAGAAGAGAAGGAAGAGGAGAAAAGGAGAAGAGAGGAGAGCAAAAGAGAGAAAATAATTGGGCAATGGGAGTGAGAGAGAAGAAGGGGAAATGAAGAATGAATGAGATGGAGAGAAAAGTAAAGGAGAGAGAGAGAGGAGGGGAAGAGAGATGAAACAGAGAAAATGAGGATAAGAGAGACAGAGTATAAGGAGAAAAGAGATGACTGGAGCAGAGCAGAAGAGGAAGAGAGTAGAAGATAAGGAGGGGAGAAAGACGGGATGAGACAGCATAGGAGGATAGGGGAGTTGAAGATAGGAGGAAAAGGATATAGGGAGAGGAAGAGAGGAGCAGAAGGGACAAAGACAACAGGGAGGGGAGAAGTAAATGGGGAGAAGAAAAGAGAATTAGAGAAAGAGTAGTTGAGAAAAGGAGGAGACGACAAGGGGGGGGAAGTGATTACAGAGAGGAGCAGAGGGAGAAATGAGGAGAGGGGGAGCAGAGGAAAAGGAAAGAGGAGTAAAGGGTGGAGAGAAAAGAGAGGAAGCAAAGAGGGCAGGAACAGAGGAGAGAGGGGGATTAAGAGAGGATAGGAAGAAAGGAGCAGAGCAGAAGGAGAGGAAGATGAAGAAAGAAGAGCAGAGGAGGAGAAAGGAGGAGAGGGTAAGCTGAGGAAAGGAGGAGAGCAGGAGAGGATGAAAGGAACAGAGCAGGGCAAGAGGAGGAACGAGAGGACAGTGAGAGTGTAGATATGGACATTGGGAGAGGAAGACAGGATGAAAGGCAGAAAATTAGACAAAGAGAGAAGGATAGGAAGTGAGAAGGGGGAGAGGTGGAAAGGTGATAGGGAGGCAGAGAGGAGATGGACAAGGAAGAGAGAAAGAGGAGGATAGAGACAGAGAGGTGATTGATGTAGAGGTGGAAAAATAAGACAGTAGGAGAGGATGAGAGGAAGAGATAGATAGAGAAAAGCAGGGGAGTAAAAGGATAATAGGAAGAAAGGAAAGGTGGAATGAAAGAAAAAAGAGAATGAGAGGAAAGGAGGAGAGGGGAGTTGAAGAGGAGCAGAGGGAGGTGAGGAGAGATGGGGGAGGACGAGAAAAAAAGGAGGAGGAGCAAAGATAGCAGAAAGGTGAGAGGAAGTGAGGAAGAGAAGAGGAAGAGAAAAGGAGAGGGGGACAGGAGAGGAAGGTAGAGAGGAAACACTGGATCAGAGGGACAGAGACCCTAATCTAACTCTTACCCTAACCTTAGCCTCAATAAAATAACATGTACGCCTTTTTGTGAAAGCACTTTGTGACAACTGCTGATGTAAAAAGGGCTTTATAAAATACATTTGATTGATTGATTTGATTAAACTTTACCTAGGTGTAATACCTAACCTTAACCCTAAACATAACCAACAATGCCTGGACCTTAAAGAAACCCCAATTCTAACTCTAAAATGTATTGTAAGTGGGACCCATAACCTAAACCCTATGCCAGAAATTTACTTTTGCCTCATGGGGACTGGCAAAAGGTCCCCTAACTCTAAAATGTGTAAGTTTGACCCTAAACCCTTTGCCAGAAATCAAAAAAAGGTCTCCATTAGCCAGATTTCTTGTGGTTTTACTATACTTGTTGGGACATTTGGTCCTCATGAGTATAGTTAGACCAAAAACACACACACATGGCAACAATGTACATATATTACATTTTTGTCCGAAATATTTCAATAAACACACACACACACACACACACACGTTATATTATCATTGTTATTTTAAAACACTTTAATTCTGTCAAATCTGTGACTTTGTAATTCATTTAAACAAGCAGTAATGTTTTGTCAACAATAAAAAAAAAATCATTCTACAGGCATCAATGTTTACGAACACCAATGATAAACAATAACAACCAGATTAATGATTTCTAAAGGAGAAGGTTTTACAGACCAGTGTGGTGATTCATTCTATTTATTAATGAATCTAGTTAACAGGTCACATCTTCAGTGTTGTTTAATCAGGATTATTTACAATCCTATGATATATTTACTCACTACTACAGAGTTATTGACAGTGTTTTACTACAGTGTCCTACTGAACATGACCATGATTAGAGTGAAACATCATGTTGTGTTTGACACAGGGACCATCTGACACAGAGACACTGAGGAGTCATAATAAACCCAAAACCCTGGAAAGAGGGGCTCAGTGAATGTGGTGTTGAATGTGTACAGATGGGTCAGTGTGTCAGAGGAGACCCTGTAGAAGGACAGAGTGCCGGCTGGCCAGTCCAGATACACTCCTACTCTGTGGGAGTCTGAGGAGGTGACAGGTATGACAGTTGTCTTCTTATTGTGCCTGACAGAGTAACAATCATCCTGACAGTACAGACTCCAGGACATGTCAGTGTATCCAAGACAGCAGTCATCAACACCTCCTTTCCTGTTGATTCCTTTATATGTCACTCCTATCACTGCTCCTCTCCCACTCCACTCTACCTCCCAGTAACAGCGTCCAGACAGACCCTCTCTACACAACACCTGTGACCAGTCCTCAAATCTCTCTGGGTGATCAGGATACAGCTGCTCCTCTCTCCTCCATGTCACATTTCTGTTCTCCTCAGACAGAGAGAGGTTTCTGTTTACTGTGTTTGGGTCCAGTGTGAGATCACAGACATCTGATGGATGAGACCAAGACACAATATTACACATCATCATCATTCATATTATACACACACATGCAGAATGAAACAAATAAGCACAAACTTACACACACAGACATGTACACCCCCCCCCACACACACACACACACACACCAACTGTATATGTGTTCTGTATAATAAATCCCTTACATTTCTTCAG